>PVIA01008150.1:0-75112 GCA_004024845.1 Tonatia bakeri
AAGAACAAACTTTTATCTATAGGAAAAGTATTTGAATATAAAGACAAATAGGTTAAGAGTAAAAGTACGGAAGATTTCAGTCAAGATGGAGGAGTAGGTAAACATGCCTTGCCTCTGCACACAATTATAGCAAAAAATACTAGACTACAAAACAAATTTCAGCCAGAATTGTCAGAAAATTGAGCTATGTGTACATACGTCTGACAACCAAAGATTTAAAAAAGCAACATTCATTCAGAAGGATAGGAGGGGTAGAGATGTGGTGAGACATGGAAATGCACAGAGGCAGAGACTGGAATGGGTGATCCAACACTTAAATGTAGTAGATAAAAAAAGAGGGATACATCCAGAGTAAAGGATACCAGCCCCAGTCCAGATCACCCAGCCCAGAATCCCAGTGCCAGGAAGATAAGTCCTTATAACTTCTGGCTGTAAAAACAAGTGGGGGTTGGGGCAGAAGAAGAAACTGTCTTCTTAAAGGGCTCACAGTGAACTGAGGACTCACACAGACATACCCCTTCTTGGATTCAGCACCAAGGCAACAAGTGGAAAGGCAGCAGTGCCATATGGAGAGAACATGAAGTGTGAATGGGGAGAGAGTTTCCTCCCCAGCAAAACTCCAGAGGCCAGTCAGCATCATTCTCCCCACTGTGAGCTGTCACCCATGCAGAGCAATGGAGTGGTGACACAGGTTGCCAGGCCAGGTGATTACCTAAGACTCCATCCCATATAACTTAACAGGTTCACTAAGACATGGAGTCAAAGCTGTTCTACCTACTACACAGAATCAAATACAAGGAGGCTGCCAAAATGAGGAGACAAAGAAATATGGGCCAAATGAAGTAACAGACCAAAGCTCCAGAAAAAGAACTAAATGAAATGGAGATATGCAACTTATCAGATGAACGGATCAAAACACTGGTTATCAGGATGCTTCAGGAAGTCTTTGGATACTTCAATGGCATAAAAAAGACCCAGGCTGGAATAAAGGTTGCACTAAATGAAATAAAGAAAAATCTACAGGAAACCAACAGTGGAGGGGATAAACCCAAGAATCAAATCAATGATTTGGAACACAAGTAAAGAAAAAGGATTCAATTAGAACAGCAGGAAGAAAAAAGAATTCAAAAAAACCAGGATGGGCTTAAGCACCTCTGGGAAATCTTTAAACATATAGCAACATCTGAATGATAGGGGTGCCAGAAGGAAAAAAGAGCAAGAAATTGAAAACTTACTTGAAAAAATAATGAAAGAAAATTCTAATTTGGTGAAGGAAATAGACATACAAATCCAGGAAGCACAGAGTCCCAAACATGAACCCAAAGAGAACCATGTCAAGACATGTCATTATTAAAATGCGAACACTTAAAGAAATAGTCTTAAAAGCAGCAAAAGAAAGGCACAGAGTTACCTACGAAGGAGTTCCCATGACTGTCAGCTGATTTCCCAAAAGGAACTTGAGCTTCTGGTCAAGATGGTGGCATAGACAGACATGTCTTGCCTCTTCACATACCCACAACAAAATTACAACTAAAATATAGAACCATATCATTCAGAACCATGAGAATTTGAGCCAAATAGAAGTCTGACAGCTACAGAATTAAAGAAACCACATCTGTCAAACTAGTTAGGAGGGGTGCAGATGTGGAATAGGCTGGTCTCTCATCCATGTGTGGTGGATAAAATTTCAGGAGGGATATCTCAGGAGCAAGCAG
This sequence comes from Tonatia bakeri, assembly GCA_004024845.1. Taxonomy (NCBI): domain Eukaryota; kingdom Metazoa; phylum Chordata; class Mammalia; order Chiroptera; family Phyllostomidae; genus Tonatia; species Tonatia bakeri. The sequence continues at coordinate 1,716 of PVIA01008150.1, forward strand.
GCCCAGCCCCATACCAGGCCCTCCAGCCCAGGGTTCAGTTCTAGGAAGATAAATCGCCATAACTTCTGGGTATAAAAACAGCAGGGACTGGGTTGGTGGAAAAACCTGCTGGAGCCCCAATCAGTTCCCTCAAAGAACCTACAGACTCACCTACTCAGACTCATTCCCTCTGAGCTCCAGTATCAGGGTGGCAGCTTGAAGGGCACCAATGGCACACTGGAAGAGGCTGAACTGTCTGGCATCAAGGTGAGCAGAGATCATTGTCCCTTTTCTGAGTCCTCACCCTGGAGAGCATGGAGCCAGCAGGCTAGTGCCATATTTGAGACTCCATCAACCTGGCTAACACCAACCAGCCTTGGAGATCCCTAGAGACTCTGTCCCACCCAATCTATGGGCCTACCCACACTGCTTTTCCATATGAATGGTCTCAGCTCACGATTCACACCTTCCTAAATCCTATCAAACAATCAACAGCTGGCCTCAGTGAGCTCTAGACTATGCACTAACAGCAGCCAGCCTAGATTCACAGCTTGGATTTACTTGGGATCTCCAAGCCCAGCACAAGTAGCAGCCTTCTCATACTGTTTTATAACTCAGGAAGAGCAGCCTCAGGAAAAACACAGGTGGGAGATGACCTTGGCCTGTACCACCTGGAAACCCCATGGCCAGCACACCTAGTGGACAGCTACAGCCAATTTCAGAGCACCACTACCCTGCCCCTGCACAGCTGATCCACCAGGGAGGGCAGAAGTTGGTGGTAAGCAGTCAGAGCCAATCCTTGCAGCTGACTGGCCTGGGTAAATCCCTCCCGTTGACCTGCCAACGGCAACCAAGGCTCAACTACAAGAGGAGGGTGTACTCAGCCCACACAAAGGGTGCACCTTGAATACCCAGCTTGGGTGATAGGAGAGGTGGTGCCACTGGACCCTACAGGACACCTACTATATTGGGCCACACTGCCAAGACACGGAGTCAAAGCAGCTCTACCTAATACATAGAAACAAACATTGGGGGGCTGACAAAACGAGGAGATAAAGAAACATGGCCCAAATGAAAGAACAGATCAAAACTCCAGAGAAAGAGCTAAACAAAATAGACATAAGCAATCTATCAGATGCAGAGTTCCAAACACTGGTTATAAAGATGCTCAAGGAACTTAGTGAGGACCTCAACAGCATAAATAAGATCCAGTCAGAAATGAAGCATTCACTAACTGAAAAATAAAAAAACAATTTATAGAGAAACAACAGTAGGGTGGGTGAAACTGAGAATCAAATCAGTGATACAGAACCTAAGGAAACAAAAAACCACCAATCAGATCAAGAAAAAAGAATCCAAAAATTGACGGTAGTATAAGCAATCTCTGGGACAACTTCAAGAGATTCAACATTCGCATCATAGGGGTGCCAGAAGTAGAAGAGAAACAGCAAGAAATTGGAAATGTATTTGAAAAAAATAATGAGAAAACCTTTCTAATTTGGTGAAGGAAATAGACATATGAGTCCAGCAAGCACAGAGAGTCCCAATCAAGTTGGACCCAAAGAGGACCACACCAAGACATCATAATTAAAATGCCAAGGGTTAAAGGTAAAGACACAATCTTTTTTATTATTTTATTTCTTTTTAGACAGAGGGGAAGGGAGGGAGAAAGAGATACAGAAACATCAATGTGTGGTTGCCTCTCACGTGGCCCCCACTGGGGACCTGGCCCGCAACCCAGGCATGTGCCCTGACTGGGAATCAAACTGGCGACCCTTTGGTTCGCAGCCAGCACTCAATCCACTGAGCTACACCAGCCAGGTTCCTAAAGACAGAATCTTAAAAGCAGCAAGAGAAAAGCCAATAGTTACCTGTAGAGGATTTCCCATAAGACTGTCAGCTGATTTCTCAAAATAAACTTTGCAGGCAAGAAGGGGCTGGCAAGAAGTATTCAAAGTAATGAAAAGCAAAGACCTGCAACCTAGATTACTCTATCCAGCAAAGTTATCATTTAGAATGGAAGGGCAGATAAAGTACTTCCCAAAGTAAAGCTAAAGGAATTCATCATCACCAAGCCACTATAATATGTAATGTTAAAAGGACTTATTCGCCCTGGCTGGTGTAGCTCAGTGGATTTAGCGCGGGCTGCGAACCAGGCATCGCAGGTTCGATTCCCAGTCAGGGCATATGCCTAGGTTGCAGGCCATGTCCCCCAGCAACCGCACATTGATGTTTCTCTCTTTCTCTCTTTCTCCCTCCCTTCCCTCTCTAAAAAAAAAATATATATATATATATATATATATATATATATATATATATATAAAATCTTTTAAAAAAAGGACTTATTCAAGAAAAAGATTAAAACAATGAACATTAAAATAGCAATAAATTCACAAATATTAGTAATTGAATCCAAACAACAAACTAATCAAACAAGGAGAAAAGAAACATTGCAATTTATGGGATGCCAATAAAACAGAACTTAGTGGGAAAAGTTGTAGGATGTAAGATCAGTATGTAAAAATCAACTATATATATACGAGTATTTTAAACTTAACTTTTTAATGAAAAATTGAAAGTTGGGTCTTTAAAAATGGTATCATTTGCTACATCAAAAATATGATAGGCTTAGGAATAAATCTGACAGAAGATGTTGAAGGTCTGTATCCTGGAAACTACAAAAAATTGCTGAAATTAAAGAAGACAAATAAATGGAGAGGCATACTTTATTCATGAATCAGAGGATGATATTAAGATGTCACTTTTTCTCCCAATTTATCTATATATTTAATACAATCCCAACCAAATCCAAGCAGGAATTTCTACAGAAATTCATAAATTTCTGCTTCTTCAAAAGATACATGAAAATGAAAAAAGTCACAACTATGTATATTAAAAGGAATTTGATACATACAAAACTCTCCAAACATGACCTTTAGAACTCAAACGACTCAATTTTTAAAATAAGCAACAGACATTTTATTAACATTTTTTTATCAAAGCACATATGATGTTAAGCTCATGAAAACATATTCAACATCACAGGTCATTAGGAAAATGCAAATTAAAATCCCAATGAGATAATATAAGCCTCTTAGAATGGCTAAAATTAAAAAGGTTACCAACCAAGTGTCAGCTAGGATATAGAGATTGGAACTCTCTTATACACAGCTGGTAGAAACAAATTAGTACAATCACTTTGGAAAGTAGTTTGGCAGTTTCTTAAAAAGTTAAAACATTTACCTACCATATGATCCAACCACCCCACTCATATTACTTCTAAGAATTTACCCGAGAAAAGAGGATATATATGGTCCATATAAAGACTTATACACAAGTGTTCATAGCAGCTTTTATTTGTAATAGACAAAAACTAGAAGCAGTCCAATGTTCAACAGGTGAGTGGGTATGAAATTTGTTGTGAAATAAAAACAATGAATTATTGATACATGCAACATAAATTAATCTCAAATTTCACTGAGTCAAAAAAGACTGCACTCTGCATTGATAGCAGCTCTCGTGCCACAGCCTCTCATTCCCTGAAAATCTACTCCATATCAAAGTCATCTTCACCACCTTCCTGGTCAGGGGCACTTCTCAGCGGCTGAATCAGCTACTTTTTGCATTAGTGCTGAAACAACCTGAGACACTGACAGATGACAGTGAGCCTCATGAGCCTGGCAGCCTCATGTCCCTTGACCTCACTTGTCCCTAGCCATAATTACAAACCAGTGTCATTTCAAAAAACAGTGGCACAGCAGCCAAGTTCACTGGGACTGAAGTTGCCATAATGGCTGGCTAGCTGGCTGGGGCTGGGATAGGAACTGTGTTTGGGAGCCTCATAATTGCTTGTGCCAGGAACTCTTCTCTGAAGCAACAGTTCTCCTATACCACTCTGGGCTTTGCCCTCTCAGAGGCCATAGGGCTTTTTTGCCTGATCATAGCCTTTTCCAACCTCTTTTCCATGTTAAGAAGCCCTTTCCAACTGCCATAGTTCTCCCAAGTCTCATCTGCCCTATATGTTCCTTTTCCTATATATCCTCAGGCAGCATAGGGAAAGCAGATGGCTCAGGGTTTGACAAAAGGAAAGCAAATAAATACAGTATTAGTAAGAAGAGGGAAAATGTCCAATCAAAAAAAATATATACTATATGATTCCATTTATGTAAAACTAGAAAATATAAATTATAGTGAGAGAACACATATCAGTGGTTTTATGGGGGAGGAAGGGAGTGCAAAGGAGCAGTAGGGAATTTTGGCGGTGATGGTTTTATGGGTATTTTCAGATGTCAAAACTTACCAAATTGTGCACTTTAGGTGTGTTCAGTTTATTGTGTGTTCAACAAAGCTGGTTTTTAAAAACACAAATTTCTGGGTTCCAACTCTAACATTTACCCAATCCATTAGATTAAAACCAATCATTTCAATAGTTTCCTACCGGTCTTAAAATAATACTTAATAGTATGACAATTCTGGAATATAAAGTTACTACTTTTCAAAAGTATTTCTAAAAGTATCAATCTAGAAGGAATTCAAACTACAATGTACTGATACTGATTGTGTTGGCATCAGTAGCCAGGTATTGATGAGACAAAAGGGAGAAAGGCTCACTGGGCTTGACTGGGTAGGAGCCTGCAGCTTTGCACAGTTCAGGGGATGGTGGCTTTGCCCTACTGAGGGATTGGTGTCCCTCTCTTCCCCCACATAGGGAGGATGTTTTCCCAGGCAGCAGCCAGCTCTCCAGTGCTAGGACTGGCAGAGGGAGGGGATGGATTCGATGGATTCCTTTGCTGGGTGCACAGAAGCCAAGGTAGCAACCACCGAGGGGAGATCTTCTAGCCTGGGGAAAGGATCGGATTGGATAAGGAACATATAAACCCAGAGATCTGGGAAATGGATTGCTTTGGGGGAGGGCCCAGTACAAGCACATGAACGACTAGAAAAGAGATTGGTGAGTTTGAAATCCCAATGTAATACAATCAAAGCTTAAGTAAGGCCTCTGTCTTCGTAACACATGTGTTCGCTCATTCTCTCTGTAGCGGTAATGTCGGCCTAGCAGCTGTGCAGGCTAGCATCCCTGTGGGCCCAAGTGGTGGCCTGAGTATGGCAGCACAGCTGGGAACAAAGACTAAACTGAATTAAACTTTGGCATAGGCTGAATCAATAGCACAGAATTTCTGAACCCTGGCCAGAAAAAGTTCTGGGCTTGGTGAAGACAAGCCTGGACTTCTTCCACAACAGGATGGATAGAGATGAGACACCGGGAACCTGGGGGCAGTCTTTTATCTCTAACCCAATCAATCTTACCTACTCCTCATCCCCTCATGCATGGGTCCATGGAAATGCTTTTCTGGGAATACCATAGAGGGACCCCATTTTCACTGGCAACAGTTTCTATGAAAATACATGAGGGACAGGAAGATGAAGAATCCATGAAGTTTAGCTTTCTAATGACTAAGCAGAAATGACATTACAATGACAAAAAGAATGGGAAGGCAATAATAAACAGAAGAACCCAAGCCTAGTGATGACGCTAGTAAAACACAATGAGACCTATGATTATTGGGTAACAACAATCTTAGTTAGAAGGGCATTCAAGTAACAGTGTAGAATTCAAGTAATGGGTAGCACAGAAAGGCTAGTATTCACAGGTGAAGGAAACACTGGAAAGTTAACTGCAAGTTAACAATGGAAAATTGGATGTACAGAATTCTACTGCCATATTTTTCTCCCCTCAACATTTGTGCATCATGTGATAGGCAATGCATCTGCAACATAAATGTCATAAACCTACTTCATTAAGCAACCATCAATTTAAAACTTGATTTTCTAACAACTGGTTAAATTTTAAGTATCATGATTCTGTATCTTATATCAAATAACTTTATCTATTTCAAACAAACAAGTAAGTTTAATTCGAAAAATATCCTAGATGCTGTTTTAACAACAAATGCTCATTTCTGTTTGTATAATGAATACTACAGTTCAACCAAGTTGTAGATGGCATGTATTATATCTCAGAAATGTGAAGGGATATCAAATTATTCATGATAATTTAGTCATTTTTGAGTTAATATATTTTGTTTAATAAATAACATTTATCCATAATTAGAAGTGTTTTGTCTTCCTTAACTATCTGTTTTTAGAGGATTAATATTTGAAAGTTAGTAAAATTCATGTGTATAAAAACAAATGAATTAAGTTATGAGCAAGTGAAAACAAAAGGACAATTTTTAATGGCATCACTTGTAAATGTACTGAAGTATTTGATAACATCCTTTGAAGTATATGACCCAGTAACTTAAAAAAAGGACTAATAGCCAGCATATTTTATTAATAAAGAAATTACAATCCAGAGAACAGTATCATATACTTGCTACTTATAGAAATGAAAAGGAAGAAATAAAAGTAATTTGAAATTTAAAGTTAAAAAAAAAAAGGAGGTAGCAACAAAAGACAATCTAACAATACCTGAATTATTAAGGTAAAAAATTTGATTATGACATTTAATAATCAATACATTGCTAAGAAGAATGTGAGATCATTTAGTTGATCTGTCGTTCATTAAAGTGGACTATTCACCTGTTTATAGTGTAGTAAACAGAAGAAAGTTTTCATGTGAATTAAAAAAATAAGTTAGGCAGTAAAAGGAATCTCATAATGCACATCTAATTTACTGTGCATTTTTTCAAGCATTCCAACCTTACTCAAAAATAACACAAGAGATACAGAGGAGGGAAGATGGCAGCAAGGTAGGAGAGAGCGGATTCCACTTCCTCTACACACAGGAGAAAAACCTATCCAATCTATGGAGGAACAGAGCAAAAACCCCACGGTACCCCAGCATATATGAAGATAGGAGACTGAAAATTGTGGCGGACATTCAAAGACCAGGCGGCAAGGAGAGTGCTTCAGGACAATAAGGTCCCTGGGACCACGGTGGCTGCAGCCCCATGTCTGGTGCCCACCAGGTCTACCACAGGACTCTTGGGAGAGAGCTGGGTCAACAGCTCCCTCTCGGGCAAACAAGGTTTGAGCAGCACTGGGAGAGACCTGGTTGCTTGAAGTTGCAGAGAGGGGAATAAGGACTAAGTGGCAAACACACAAGGGCTGTAAGCACCCAAAGAGTCTGTGGATGTGGGCCGGGGAGAGTTGAGTTGGGCCATGAAGGGCCCTGAACCTGGTAGTCCCGGGTCTGGTTGGAGAATTGGGCAGTGTGAGACCAGACCTCTGTGTGGAGTGGCACACTTGAGTATGAGGAATTTCTCAAACAGAAAAGGTGAAAAAAGAGATGCTGTTTGGGAAATTCTCCTGCAACAGCCGATTTGGCCTCCTCCCCACCCAGCCGGGCACCTGGGAAGGTGGCACGTAAGGCCCTGTGCACCTGACAGCCCTGGGAAAAGAGGTCACCTGAATTTGGGGGACCTTGGGGGACCAGAGGGGACACGGCTGAGCGTGTGTGCACCCCCAACCAGGGGATTGCGCTCCGTGGAAGGCCCTAAACCCACACCCATAACCCTGGGGAGAGGAACCTGGCCTGAGGCTGACTGAGTGCTAATCAGAAAGGGAGAAAAGTGAAACCACTCACCTGTCAGCCTGCTGCAGCCAGCAAGACCAGCAAAACCGGTTTGGCCAGTTTGAAACCAGCAAAAGGCTTTTTCTTTTTAAGTAATTCTTTATTTTTTTGTTTTTATTATTTTTTCATATCTCTGAATTCCTTTTTCCTCTTCCCTTCTGTCTTGTTTATTCCTTATTCCTTTCTTTCCAATTTTATCTCTTCTTCCTTCCTTCTTCTGTTATTTTTTTTAAATACCCACAAGTGAGACAAAAAAACCTGGAACTGTGAAAAGACCAGAGTTGGACCCAAAGAGGGGTCATCCCAACAGCTGAGACAGTGAGACAAATTTCACTTCGTTATTACAGAGAACCTGCAAGTTATTGCATAGCTGTATTATCATTTTTTGATTATCCTTACGTATTTTAATAGTATTTTTGTACTACTCCTCTTTCTGTTTAGTCTTCTTTGCTTGGCTGGTTAAATTGTATCATTTGACAGGTTTCCCCTGTTCTCTCTTTCATACTGTATTATTAATTTACCATCCTTCACTTGTGTTCCATTAGCACACTACTCAAGGTCCTATACTCCCTATTCTTGTTATCCAGATCACATAGACTCTGTCATATGATTGTTACTCCATTATTATTGTAAATAATAGCAATTCCATACAATTGTAAATGCTACACAACACCCCTCCCAGATCTTAGCCCACTTCGCAGGTTTCCTGAACTCTACTACTATAGTGGTTAACTCTATTCTCTCACACACCTCATTTACACTCATTTACTATCCTCTTCTCTCACCTTACCTCAGGATCTGACCTCCCACAACCTCACTGCTCTACAGATCCAACTCACAATCTTTTACTCCCCAACCAGCATCTTTTCTTCTTTCCATCCTTTCTAAAAAGTGGCTAGTGGGGTGAAATATCATGGTTAACACTATACATAGCTAAAGGATCTCCTATCTCTTCTCTACTGGCTGCTACTGTAAATATCATAGAACATACTCTTGCTGTCTTAAACCATTTTGCATTCCCCCTCCAACTGATCACAAAAAAGACTAAGTGGAAGCTGTGAACACCAGGATACCAGCTGGAAGAGGAAACCCAACAACAAAGGAACCACCAACAGATAACACCAGAAGGTAAAGCCATACTAACCTCAATCCAGGACCCATCTGGAAATACAACTAAATACTGGAGAAACTACCCAGTACAAACAACTGAACAAGAACAAAAGAGAATCCTCAAAACCTTGTACACATGGAAGAACCAGCTTCAACACAACCAGGCCATACCAGCACAACAAAATACAAGAGGTGGTGAGCAGAGCGACCCTCAGTTAAACAGCTGGTGGGAAGGACCCACCAAAGAAAGACCCATAACAATGAAAACCCAAAGAAAAACACAGAGTCAACTTAAACGACAGCGAACACCACTGAGCTCCGGAGATCTAGGAGACGGCACCACTGAATCTCACAGATATTCTACCAGAGTTCACACCATAAACCCAGGGAGTCAGAACAGATAAATTTAAAAAGCTGAGGCTAACAAGAAGAGTCTCACAAACAATTGGAAGACAAAGAAACAATCCCCAAATGAAAGGAAAGGAGGAAACCTCAGAAAGAATGCTAAATGAAATAGAGGCAACACAACTATCAGATATCGAGTTCAAAGCAATGGTTATCAGGAAGCTCAATGAGCTCACAATGAATTACCACAACTACAGGGAAACTACAATGAAGTCACTACGAACTTTATCAACATGAAAAAGGAAATAGAAACTATCAACAAGGGCCAAGAGGAAATGAAGAACACAATTTCTGAACTAAAGAACACAGCAGAAGGAATCAAACGCAGGATCGATGAATAAGATCTGTTCAGTGAGCTGGAGGATAAAGCAGAAAAAAACACCCAGAAAGATCAAGAAAAGGAAAAGAAGCTCAGAAAAAATGAAAAGGAATTAAGAGAAATGCAGGACAATATCAAACATAATAATATCTGTGTAATAGGGATACAAGAAGGAAAAGAAGAGCAAGGGGTAGAAAACCTATTTGAAAAAGTAATGATGGAAAACTTCCCTAATTTGATGAGAGAAAAAGTCACACAAATGCAGGAAACACAGAGAGTCCCATTCAAGATGAACCCAAAGAGGTCCACTTCAAGACATATCATAATGAAAATGGCAAAAATTCCAAGACAAAGAGAGAATCTTCAAGGCAGCAAGGGAGAAACAGGAAGTAACATACAAGGGAGCCCAGATAAGGCTAGCAGCCGACTTCTCAATTAAAATGCTCCAAGCCAGAAGAGAATGGCAAGAAATATTCCAAGTAATGAGAACCAGAGGCCTGCAACCAAGGCTACTTTACCCAGCAAGGCTCTCAATCAAGATAGAAGGCCAAATAAGGAGCTTCTCAGACAAAAGAAGTCTAAGAGAATACACCTCCTCCAAAGCAGCTCTGCAAGAGATGCTAAAGGGACTGCTTTAAGGAAAGGAAGGAAAAGAGAGAGAGAGAGGAACACAGGTATGAAAATGTCAATGAATAAATAACTATCAATAATAACCTTAAATGTAAATGGATTAAATGCTCCAATCAAAAGATATAGAATAGTTGAATGGATAAGAAAGCATGACCTACACATATGCTGCCTACAAGAGACACACCTCAGGACAAAAGACCTACACAGACTGAAAGCGAAGGGCTGGAAACAAATTTCCAAGCAAACGGACAGGAAAAAAAAACTGGGGTAGCAATACTCATATCAGACAAAACAGACTTCAAAAAAGGGGCCACAGAGAGAGACCCAGAAGGTTGCTTCAAAATACTTAAGGGAAGAATCCACCAAGAAAACAAACTTGTAAATATATATGAACCCAACATAGGAGCACTCAAATACATAAAGAAAATCTTAGAGGCTTTAAGAAAGATATTGACAGCAACACAATTATAGTAGGGGATTTTAACACCTCACTGTCAAAAATGGACAGAACTTCCAAACAAAATATTAACAAAGATACTGTGGCACTGAAAATGCCATAGATGAAAATGACTTAACTGATATATATAGAGCCCTTCATCCCAAAGAAGCTAAATACACATTCTTTTCAAATGCACATGGAACATTTTCAAAGACAGACCACATGAGAGGACATAAAACACACCTCAGCAAATTCAAGAAAATTAAAATCATATCAAGCTTATTTCCTCTGACCACAAGGGACGGAAACTAGAAACCAACCGCAAGGGGTGGGGGGAACACTCAAAATCATGGAGACTGAATAGCATGCTATTAAACAATGAATGAGTCAAGAATGAAATTAGGAAAGAAATCAGAAAGTTCCTGGAAGCTAACAAAAATGAACTCACAACAACCCAAAACTTATGGGTAACAGTAAAGGCAGTCCTGAGAGAGAAGTTCATAGTGATACAGGCCTACCAAAAAAGACAGAAACATTTCAAACAAACAACCTAACCCTACCCATACAAGAACTCGAGGAACAACAACAAAGACAGCCCAGAGCAAGTAGAAGGAAGGAAATAACCAAGATCAGAGCAGAATTAAAAGCACAATTCTAAGGATCAATGAATTCAGGAGCTGGTTCTCTGAAAAAATAAACAAAATCAACAAGCCTTTAAGCAGGTTCATCAAGGAAAATAGAGAGAAGACCCAAATAAACACAATCAGAAATGAAAGAGGAGAGATTACAACCAATACCACAAAAATACAAAGGATTGTAAGAAATTACTATGAAGAACTGTATGCCAAGAAATTTGAAAACCTAGGTGAAATGGACAGATTTCTAGAAAAATATAATCTTCCAAAACTCAATGAAGAAGCAGAAAGCCTAAACAGACCAATAACAGCAGATGAAATTGAAGCAGTAATCAAAAAAACTCTTCACACACAAAAAACCCTGGACCAGATGGTTTCACAGAATTCTACAAAGCATTTAAGGAAGAGCTAACCCCTATCCTTCACAGACTACTCCCAAAAATCCAAAATGATGGAAGACTCCCAAACTCTTTTTATGAAGCTAGCATCACCCTAATCCCAAAACCAGATAAAGACACAAAGAAGAAAGAAAACTTCAGGCCAATATCACTGATGAACACTGACACCAAAATCCTCAACAAAATATTAGCAAACCGCATCCAACAATACATTAAAAAGATCATACACCATGACCAAATGGGATTCATTCCAGGGGTACAAGGATGGTACAATATTTGGAAATCAATTAACGTAATATATCTCATGAACAAAAACAAAGACAAAAATCACATGATCATATTAATAGATGCAGAAAAAGAATTTGATAAGGTACAGCACCCATTTATGATAAAAACACTCAGCAAAGTGGGAATAGAGGGAGCATTCCCTTCACATAATAAAGGCCATACAGGAGAGACCTACAGCCAACATCATACTCAATGGGCAAAAACTAAAATCTTTCCCACTAAGAACAGGAACAAGACAAGGTTGTCTACTTTCACCACTTCTATTCAACATAGTATTGGAAGTTTAAGCCACAGCGATCAGACAAGAAAAGGAAATAAAAGGCATCCAAATCAGAAAAGAGGAAACAAAACTGTCATTGTTTGCAGATGACATGATAGTGTACATAGAAAATCCTATAGACTCTACCAAAAAACTGCTTTACCTAATAAACGAATTTGGCAAAACAGCGGAATACAAAGTCAATATCCAGAAATCAAAGGCATTTTTGTATACCAACAATGAAACAGCAGAAACAGAAATCAGGAAAAAAAATCCCATTGGAAATAGCAAAAAGAAAAATAAAATACCTAGGAATAAACCTAATAACCAAGAAGGTAAAAGACCCATACTCAGAAAAGTACACAACACTGAAGAAAGAAATCAAGGAAGACACAAACAAATGGAAACATATACCATGTTCATGGATAAGAAGAATTAACATCATCAAAATGTCCATACTACCCAAAGCAATTTACACATTCAATGCAATACCTATTAAAGTACCAATGGCTTATTTCACAGACATAGAACACACACTTCAAAAATTTATATGGAACCATAAACGACCCCAAATAGCTGCTGCAATTTTGAGAAAGAGCAAAGTAGGGGGGGATCACAATACCCGATACCAAACTGTATTACGAGGCCACTCTAATCAAAACAGCCTGGTAGTGGCATAAAAACAGGCACATAGACTAATGGAACAGAACAGACAGCCAAGAAATAAGCCTAAGTCTCTATAGTCAATTAATATTTGACAAAGGGAGCAACAACATAAAATGGAGCAAATATAGCCTCTTCAACAAGTGGTGTTGGGAGAACTGGATAGCTACATGCAAAAAAATGAAACTAGAACACCAACCTACATTTTATACAAAAATAAATTCAAGCTGGATAAAAGATTTAAGTATAAGTCGTGACATCATTAAAGTCCTAGAAGAGAACACAGGCAGGAAAATCTCAGATATTTCATGCAGCAACATTTTCACTGATATGTCCCTTAAAGTAAGGGACATAAAGGAAAGAATAAACAAGTGGGATCTCATCAAAATAAAAAGCTTCTGCACAGCTAAAGAAAACAGTATCAAAAGAGAATCAACTGTCTCGGAAAACATATTTGCCAATGATATCTCAGACAAGGGTTTCATCTCCAAAATATATAAAGAACTCACACAACTCTACTCTAAGAAGACAAGCAACCCAATTAAAAAATGGGCCAAGGACTTGAACAGACACTTCTCCAAGGAGGACATACAGAGGATCCAAAGACACATGAAACAATGTTCAATATCGCTAGCTATCAGAGAGATGCAAATTAAAACCACAATGAGATACCACTTCACACCGGTCAGAATGGCCATCATAAACAAAGCAACAAACAAGTGTTGGTTGTGGAGAAAAAAGAACACTAGTGCACTGTTGGTGGGATTGCAGACTGGTACAACCACTATGGAAAACAGTATGGAACTTCCTCAGAAAACTAAAACTAGGTCTGCCTTTTGACCCAGCAATTCCACTGCTGGGATTATATCCTAAGAACCCTGAAACACCAATCCAGAAGAACCTTTGCACCCCCATGTTCATAGCAGCACAATTTACAATAGCCAAGTGCTGGAAGCAACCTAGGTGCCCACCAGTAAATGAATGGATCAAAAAACTATGGTACATTTACACAATGGAATTCTATGCAGCAGAAAGAAAGAAGGAGCTCCTACCCTTTGCAAGAGCACGGTTGGAACTGGAAAGCATTATGCTAAGTGAAATAAGTCAGGCAGTGAAAGACAAATACCATATGATCTCACCTTTTAACAGGAATCTAATCAACAAAACAAACAAGCAAAATATAACTGAAGACACTGAAATAGAGAACAGGCTGACAGTGACCAGAGGGGATGGGAGGGAATTTCAGGGGAAAAAGGGAAGGGTTTGCAGGAATGAGTATGGACACATGGACAAAAACATGGGTGGGGGGGAAACTCGAGGGAGCTGGGGAGGTCTGGAGGGGGTAGGCCGGAATGGGAGTAAAAGGCAGAAAACTGTACTTGAACAACAATTAAAATTTTAAAAAAGAAGAGAGAAGTAAAAAAAGAAAAGAAATAACACAAGATATTCAAGTGTTTTAAAATCAAAGGCCTTTAATTCAGTTTTCAGTAATGACCATAAATGCCTTCACAAAACCTCTTTTTCACTGAAAAGAGAAGGCACTGTGCATTACATAACACCCTGAAAGCAGTGATTTCTTCTGATGCTGGTGGAGATAAACATTAAATGGCAGGTTTTAGAGCTTAACAATGTCTCCTAAAAAAGGGGGAGCAGGGAGGATGGGAGATGGGGACAACTCTGAAAATCACCCAAAAATTCAGTCACGAGTCTTTCTCAGATTCCCAGTGCAATTTTAAATTATTTTTATAAGCAATTTGAAATTAATAGCTAAACCAGGTTAAGTATGCTAGGGTTTTCAACATTTGTTAGGTTTTAGTTAAATACAGTAAACATAAAGATAATTATGATGTTAACTGGCATCCTTTGATACTCATTAGCTATGCTAAATAAACTTGAAATGATACATCCTGTAGTGGTATAACTTAAAAGATCCTTGATATGACACTAACAACTTTTTAATTCTAGTCACAAAGTGCATATAAATTGTGAGATTATTAAAATATACCTTTTGGAAAATATTAAAATGACCATTTATACCTAAATTCCCAGAAAGATATGAAATGCTTTAGCAATTTAAAAGTAGTTGTCCCTTTTCCACAGGATAAGTGTTGTTTCACAAAATAACTCATATGATCTGAAACAAATTATTTCTTTCAAATGCCACATTCTCTCTATGACTTTGAGGTATGCTTCAAGAGACTGTGTCCATGAGAAAAGGGCATATTTGGGTTTAAGACCACAGGTACAAATACAAGGAGTCTTTCTTGAGTCAGGAGTTATAATAACAGAAAAGGACAGCTCTGATGTCCTTTCTTTTACAAACACATACAACTAAATTTGGTTACTTGAAGGGTAATTCAAGAAGCAGCTATTTACATATGTGCTAATATCATGTGTGCCTATTTTAAATAGTGGCTTCTGCAGGACACTCCTATTCAAACACAAACCAAACACCTTTGGTAGAGTGAACCAAACCACAATGTTCTATTTTTGGCAAGTAGTGTAAACAAAACAAAACAGAAACAACAAAATAGTAGCTATAACAGTGATTCAGGCAAAAGTTCCCAATCAAACAACAGTAGGAAAAGTGTTTTGAGAAATATTAATTTTCAGGGGGAAAAACCCTACCAAACAAATAATGCTGAAAATCAACCTTATAATCACTCAAATGACTTTCACATAAAATATTTATGAATGTCTTTAAAATAACAGTTCAGTTTAAAAAGTAGCTGATTATGAAGTTTATAAGTAAATGTCTTTGAAAAACATCAAGCTAATTAATTTAACTGGAACCAATTAATAAAGGGTAGAATGAAATTTACTCTTCTATAATTAATATGAGATGCCTTCTTGCCTCTGGAGAAAATGATTAAGATTGAATTTGAAAATGGTATAAAAAATAATGAGAGGCCCTGGACAGGTAGCTGAGCTGGTTAGGGCATTGTCCTGATACGCCAAGATTGTGGGTTCGATCCCCAGTCAGGGCACCAATGAATGAGCAACCTATAAGAAGTAACCAATGAATACATCAATAAATGGAACAACAAATGGATTTCTTTCTTTCTTTCTCTCATCAATAAAGAAAAAAATGAAATGAAACCTATATGACAATTGAAAAAAAATACCATTCCACTACTAATAAACATGATGGGAAGCAAGAAAAATACTGTTTTTTAGCAATTATTATGCAAATATATGCCTTACATAATTACATATCATAATCAAATTCAGAAGAAGCTTCAAGACTAGCAGCTAAGTTTTGTGAAACATGTAGGACAACAGAAGGCACTACAAAAGCATTAATTACTTCTAACTACAGTCAGACGGTTCAGTCTTTTCTTTCTTCTTAAGAAGATAGCCAGTGTGAACGTTATTTTTATATCCCCCTGAGTTTAACATGATTGGGCAAAACAGCACCAATTTAAAAAAATATCTGCAATGCCAGCACTGCAGTTTGGAATCACTTATACTGATGGCCCCACAGGTCTCTCATAAGAGCACTTTAGAACATGATTAAAAATATAGAAATGCCTTCGGATATCCATTTTTTAAAATAATGCACTAAAAAAGTCAGTATAGCCTTTCCACCCTGCAGCTAGCTAGCATTTACGCTATTTTCCACTCCAGGAGATCTCCTTTGTGAGTCCAATAGAAATGTCAGTATGCTTCATGATGCACACACAGTCCTTTTGGCTGGAAAATCCTGGCAGATATCATGTCATGCCTGTTTTGAGTAGTATGCCTTGTAGGTCCTCTGGCAATGCTAAGATAATTGCATCTATGTGTGTCCGTAACTTTTCCACAGTTTCAGGTTTCACAGGTAAATGCTCTCGATCAGCCTGCAACTACACAAGGAACATTTGAACGCATTTAAATTATCCTCTGAGTCTGTATTTAATACACTGTGTTTTCTAAATAAACATTTTTAATGGTCTAATGATTTGGAAACTTCAAACTTCAACCAGAATTTACAGAAACTAAAAAAGGAAAGAATATGCCATTTAAACAATATATTGCTTGAGCTCAATAAAAGACTTCCATGTAAACTGATAATACTTAACACATACCATGTGGTATTAAATATAAGTGACAATGATGCTGTAGAGCTCATTAGACTCCATGCAAATCCCTTTAAAATAACATGGCATCATTATGATCTGCTTGCGTGACCAAGTATTTTCAGTCAGATCTACCACCAATCGACCGTTCTCAAGTCCTCTCATTTAAAAAGGTTACATCTGATATATCATGGACTGTCACCTGAAAAGTGAAGAAAATATCCGCACAGATCTTTGGCTGTTTTGGCTACATACCAGCTTACTTTTCAGCTTCAATACAAGGTCTACTGTTTCTACTTCTGTGTGTTTCTGGGTCCAGAGAAGTAAGTCCTAGAAGAATAGACAAATTCTAAATCAGTTAAGTATCAAAATCATTTTCAAACTGTTCTATTTCAATAGATAAAACTAATAAGAAAGACAAGAAGAAAAAAGAGAACTGGCTATTTAACCCAGATATAGCATGACAGTACAAAACTAATTCTATATGTAATAGTCTAATGACATTAATTAGATAATTTTCAACATTAGCCAGGACATTGTCAAATATTTGGCAGTAAAATAAAATGTAACAAATTCTTTTCTGAGGTGGCCCTTTTAGATCCATCACGAAAAACAATACTGCAACTTAAAATACAATACTCACCCCTACCCCACTAAGCAGTAAGTACTCAAATTTATACAAACATTGGCTAACAAACGAAGATAACTGTGGACATAAACATAACACTGAATGTAAACTTTGCATCTTCACATAAGCTCTTCCTGGACTTATCTGTGATTGTCTTCATCATATTTCTTTTCTTCAAACCACAATCACCATGAGTTTGTGATAGAAAGTAAACATTGAGGCTACCCCATCTCAAGCTAAATACAAATGAAAATGAGAATGTCCTTATATTTTCACTTAAATTAAAACAGTCTGGTAACATATTATAGAATACAAAAAATCAGTCCAAACACAAGAAAACAACTGTTAGTAGCAACTGGAAGAAGTTAGTAAGGCATGCTGGAAAAAATCTCGAGTTATTCTGCTTGAATTTGAATCCTGACTCTACCCACTGGTATGCTGGAAAATATTTAACAACCAGAAAAGTCCCTGGTTTGTACTATTTTCCAATTTCTGTGGTGTGATACTCCCACTGTAGCCAATTTCCAACTACTTACCTGACATCACTGAATGCAGAATGGGCAAGAGACGTACAGTTAGCCCTTATGAGCCAAGTGAAGTGGGCTCTAGCTCACTGCCAGCTCCCATACTTAGCAGTGATGTGATCTGAAGCAAGTAACTTAACTTTTAATCCTCAGATGTCCCATAATGCAGATCGTAACACACCTACTTCAATGAAACGCTGTGAAAACTAAAAGACATTATCTGCATAGAGCACCTACACAGTCCTTGGCATACAGCACATGATCTAGAAAAGTTAGCAATTACTATTTATAAAGTAGTAGATACGGATAGCCTCCCAGCCTCTAAGGACAACTATCTTTTCTTTTTATAGTTGTTAATATCACACAAATATGCTGTGCTCTAACCTCTTCACAAAGAGCTTCTAGATGGAGCGCCTCCAATTTCTGGGTCATTTCCTTCCGCCGGGTCTTGAACCAACCATCAAAATTTGGGGATTTTAGGAAATGCCTATAAAAATAAATTTAAAATAGCAGTTTGATTATTATTTACTTCCTTTCCTTAATATCTGTCCTAATACTGAAGAACCATGTGAAACAATGGACTTTTGAATAAAAGAATGTAAGTTTAAGTCCAGTTTTTTGTTTTTGGTTTTTTTAAAAATAAAGCTCTACAGATGGGTAAAAAAGAATATAAAGAAGACGAACCTGTAAAGTCCAATCCAATCGCCTTTTATTCTAGAGGTCAACTGAGGTCCTGTTTTCTCAAGTGTTTTCATAAATTCTTCTGGAAAGAATGGTCTTAACTGGGGTGGACTCTAGAAAACAGAACATACTACATTTAAAATTTGAAATGGGTATGTTCACAAATTATTACAGTTAGAGGACTCAAACAGGAATTTAATTGAATATATTTATACCTTCCATGGAGAAATACATTTCTGCAAAGGCATCAAGCTTGCCACATATCTTTCCTAAAACCAAGAAAATAAAGTGAATTAAGTTAGCTGTTCTAACTCAGACTCTTCCAAAACACTTAAATAGACCTACTTAAAGGAAACGGTTTTCCAAATTTTTCATCATATGGTCTTTCAATGGACATCAACAACACTATCACTCTTCACAATGATAAAGCTAAATTCAGAATGAATTAAGAAGTCAGACTTTCAATAAAAATGTAACTAAATCTTGGCTAACCCAAATGACTATACATTCTAAAAGATAATAATTAACTATACTGAATAACTATGTTCCAGAAAATACACTCAATATTTAAAATGTATAACCTCTTTTAATCCTTGCAACCATCCTATGTGGCAGGTATTATTGGGAACCTAAGGTTTCAAAAGCCTAAGTACCCTGCCCAAGGTCACACAGTTTAAACTTGAATTCAGGTCTACCTGACTTCAGCCCATGCACTTAAGCGCTACAGAAAACTTCATTTATGTAAATAAATTTCAATGGAATAAAACAAACTGACATCCACAGACCAAGAAAGAGTGTTTCTTCACTCTTTCCAAAGAGCAAAGATCTCCAGGTTAGCCCCATATAGTATTCACAGATAGATTACTTCACATTAATAACTACATGGAATCTCTCTCTGATCCAGTCTACACACTAGGACATCATGGTACTGCCTGGTTCTGTGAGGCTTTACTTGGTATTTTTAATGATTTCCAAAGAATTTCATGGAATAATCACATCATTCAATTATTTATTCCATAAATACTTACTGAGTGCTATCATATACCAAACTGAGAAAAAGATGATAAACAGATAAGACCCCTGTCATCATAGAGCTACAGTTATAATATCAAATTGTGCTCAAGAAAATAAAATCAGAGAAAGAAGCTACAGGATAACATATTAAGGTGAAAATGCAACAAATACATAACATTTTACTGCAATTATTTAAGATATTCACAACAACCTGAAAGGTATTTGGGAAAAAGTGGAATTAGCTACATTTTACAGATAAAGAAATGGAGGGCGAGACAAAGAAAGCGACTTCCCAAAGTTACACAGTTAATACAAGAACAGAGTTCAGGCCTTTTGCAAAGAACTCTATTTTTTTTTAATCACCAAGCACATGAGCAGACAAAACACACATGTTAAGATAAGGTTTTGGTGGATGGGAAAAACATTCATATACCCCAAAGACAAAAATCACATGATCATATCAATAGATGCAGAAAAAGAATTTGATAAGGTACAGCACCCATTTATGATAAAAACACTCAGCAAAGTGGGAATAGAGGGAGCATTCCTCAACATAATAGAGGCCATATAGGAGAGACCTACAGCCAACATCATACTCAATGGGCAAAAACTAAAATCTTTCCCACTAAGAACAGGAACAAGACAAGGTTGTCTACTTTCACCACTTCTATTCAACATAGTATTGGAAGTTTTAGCCACAGTAATCAGACAAGAAAAGGAAATAAAAGGCATCCAAATCAGAAAAGAGGAAACAAAACTGTCATTGTTTGCAGATGACATGATAGTGTACATAGAAAATCCTATAGACTCTACCAAAAAACTGCTTTACCTAACAAACGAATTTGGCAAAACAGCAGAATACAAAGTCAATATCCAGAAATCAAAGGCATTTTTGTATACCAACAATGAAACAGCAGAAACAGAAATCAGGGAAAAAAAATCCCATTGGAAATAGCAAAAAGAAAAATAAAATACCTAGGAATAAACCTAACCAAAGAGGTAAAAGACCTGTATGCAGAAAACTACATAACACTGAGGAAAGAAATCAAGGAAGACACAAACAAACGGAAACAGATACCGTGTTCATGGATCGGAAGAATTAATATCATCAAAATGTCCATACTACCCAAAGCAATTTACACATTCAATGCAATACCTATTAAAGTACCAATGGCATATTTCATAGACATAGAACACTTCAAAAATTTATATGGAACCATAAACAACCCCAAATAGCTGCTGCAATTGTGAGAAAGAAAAGCAAAGTAGGGGGAATCACAGTACCCGATACCAAACTGTATTACGAGGCCACTCTAATCAAAACAGCCTGGTAGTGGCAAAAAACAGGCACATGGACCAATGGAACAGAACAGAGAGCCCAGAAATAAACCCAAGTCTCTACAGCCAATTAATATTTGACAAAGGAGGCAGCAACATTAAATGGAGTAAAAATAGCCTCTTCAACAAATGGTGTTGAAAGAACTGGACAGCTACGTGCAAAAAAATGAAACTAGAACACCAACTTACACCTTATACAAAAATAAATTCAAGGTGGATAAAAGACTTAAATATAAACTGTGACACCATTAAAATACTAGAGGAGAACATAGGTAGGAAAATCTCAGATATTTCACTGACATGTCCCCTAGAGCAAGGGACATAAAGGAAAGAATAAACAAGTGGGATTCATCAAAATAAAAAGCTTCTGCACAGCTAAAGAAAACAGTATCAAAATAAAAAGAGAATCAACTGTCTCGGAAAACATATTTGCCAATGATATCTCAGACAAGGGTTTCATCTCCAAAATATATAAAGAACTCACACAACTCTACTCTAAGAAGACAAGCAACCCAATTAAAAAATGGGCCAAGGACTTGAACAGACACTTCTCCAAGGAGGACATACAGAGGATCCAAAGACACATGAAACAATGTTCAATATCGCTAGCTATCAGAGAGATGCAAATTAAAACCACAATGAGATACCACTTCACACCGGTCAGAATGGTCATCATAAACAAAGCAACAAACAACAAGTGTTAGAGAGGTTGTGGAGAAAAGGGGACCCTAGTGCACTGTTGGTGGGATTGCAGACTGGTACAACCACTATGGAAAACAGTATGGAACTTCCTCAGAAAATTAAAAATGGATCTGCCTTTTGACCCAGCAATTCCACTGCTGGGATTATATCCTAAGAATCCTAAAACACCAATTCAAAAGAACCTCTGCACCCCAATGTTCATAGCAGCACAATTTACAATAGCCAAGTGCTGGAAGCAACCTAGATGCCCACCAGTAAATGAATGGATCAAAAACTATGGTACATTTACACAATGGAATTCTATGCAGCAGAAAGAAAGAAGGAGCTCCTACCCTTTGCAACAGCATGGATGGAACTGGAAAGCATTATGCTAAGTGAAATAAGCCAGGCAGTGAAAGACAAATACCATATGATCTCACCTTTAACAGGAACCTAAACAAGAAAAGAAAGAAACAAGCAAAATATAGTCAAAGACACTGAAATAGAAGACAGGCTGAAAGTGACCAGAGGGGAGAGAAGAGGGAGTTTCAGAGTAAAATGGGAAGGGTTTACAGGAACAAATTTAAAGGACACATGGACAAAAACTAGGGGGAGGGTGGAAATGGGAGGGACATGGAGAGGGATGGGTGAGGGGGCTAGAATGGGTGTAAATGGGAGAAAACTGTACTTGAATAATGATTAGAATAAAATTTAAAAAAAAAAAACATTCATATACCCCTCAAATCACTAAATTGAGTAAATGTATGTTAACTTACTAATGGTATAATGAAGCTTTGTGTCAGTTCCACGAAATAGCGTCTCAGAATAACACTCTGAGCCTCAGAGGGACGTTTCTGTTGTACACCCTTAAAAGAATAAACAGTAAGAACCTATATTCTAGTGTTGGGGAATATAAAACAATGGATACTTATAAAAGTTCAAGTGATATAATAATTTGTATATATATACATACATATATATATTACTTCATATAAAACAAACTCTAGAACTTCATCTTCAAGTAATTTAATCTGAAATTCATTATGCAATATACTGTGGAAAAAATTCTTAAAGAAAAACATAAAACATTCATCCCACACTTAAAAATATCAGTTCACAATGAAGACTGTTTTTATTTCATATTTACTATATTAATACTATTTACATTTTCCAAAAAAATGCTACCTAGCTATCCCCTACTGTTACATGCTAAGTGACTTTGTGCAAAAGTCCACTTTTTCACTATAACTTCCAAGTACCTAGGAAGATTGGCACTAGTTTGCAGCTGCAGTTCCCAATTTTAAGCCCTTAATTGATGCTACTGTAATCTCCTGATTTCTATGAAGCTTTGGTTCAAAACAGAGACCTCATTTCACATCATTATAAATAAAGTACACATTGCCTAATTGGATATGGCATACCTAAATAAGAAAATTTAAATTAGTAATATGAGCAAATAATTACCTTCTGTAATTGTTTTATGATTTCTTCATCTCTATTTAGATATGGCTTATAAGAAGTATACACTCCTAAGAAGTAAAGAAAACAAGGTAAAAAGTTTTTGTTTTTTATCAAGCACCCATATATGTATAGATTTTAAAATTAATAAAAGTCAATACCAGGCTTAGAATCCAGAGTCTTTAGGTTCTTCAATTTTTTCACTTTAACCTGCTTAGGAATTTCTCCTGAAGGAAACATCAAAAAGATTCTTAGAATTATTCAAATTTCACATCACAGAACTAGAATTTTGTAAGATTAACAATCCACTGACTATTTACTATTTAGTCAGAAATATTGTAGCTAACGTATCCTTCCTAACATCAATTAATGTTCAAGAGCTTATTACTGGTACTTTAAAACAAGATAAAGGGAATACTGGAATATTATAGTACTACATAAGCAATCTGTATAAATTATATAAAATGGGCACTTGATCTTTCATTAATATCTATCATTACTTAAAATTTTCCCTCGTTACTCAACTTGTAATTTAAGATATTTGTGCCAAAATCATAATAATGAAAATATATGTACCAATATAAAGAAAATACCCTCTAAGAGTAAATGGAATTAAAAACTTCTAAATTAGAATGCAGATATAGTATTCAAAAAGTTTTCTCTGACACCTCCCAAAATTCTGCTTTTCCATTGTAGAAACTTACACTGCCATCAGGTGGTGACAGTATATGCCACAACCACAGGTCTGATTCACAGATGGACAGGACTCAGAAGCAGGGCTGCTATGAACAACTGTATAATATGTAGTGCTTCTAGTCTTAAGGTATGAAGAAGCTACAATCAAAACCACCTTAACTAGCAAAAAAACACCTCAAGTTAAACACTTAAAGTGTCACACATACACAAAATATAACAGGCTATTTTTCTCTTTTCCTTCTCTTTCCCTCCCCCTACCTTGGTCTTAGGTCTTTTAAATGGTAACTTAACCTGCCTGAAGAGATTTCTCAGAGCAATATTAGCTGGCAAGATATCACAAGAAAAAAGCCTGCAGATGGACATCCCTCATGGATACAGAGGAGAAAATCCTCAACAATAATATTAGCAAATCAAATCCAGAAACATAAAAAAGAACCATACCCCATGACCAAACAGGATTTAACTAAGTAATGTTGGTTTAATGTTTAACATACAAAAATCAATTAATACAATATAACATGTTAACAAGACAAACCCACATAATGAATTCCATAGATATAGGAAAAATGTTTAACAAAATTCAACACTAATTCATGATAATTACTCTCAACAAACTAATAACAGAAAGGTACTTCCTGAACTTGCTTAAGGATATTTATGAAATACCCACACCTAACATCATGTTTAGACTTGCATACTGAAAACTATAAAACATTGCTGAGAAAAATTAAAGATGATCTTAAAAATGAATAAACATTCCAAGTTCCCAGACTGGAAGAATCAGTAGTTTTCAGATGGAAATTCTCTCCTGAATTGATTACATATTCAACACAATCCCTATCAACATCGAAGCTGCCTTTTTTGCATAATGACAAAGTGATCTTAGAATGTATATGGAATGCAAAAGACCAAGAATGGCCAAAACAATTTGGGGGGAAAAAAAAAGTAAAAAGTATTATACTTCCAGACTTCCGGTCAGAATAGCAGCATAGGCAGGCACAACTTGTCTCTTTGTACAACCACATCAAAATTACAACTAAAATATAGAACCACCATCACTCAGACCATCAGAAATCAAGTTGAATGGAAGTCTGGCAACTACAGAATTAAAGAAACCAAATCCATGCATACTGGTGGGAGGGGTGCAGATATGGGACAGACTGGTCCCTCACCCACGTGTGGTAGATAAAAATTGGGGAGGGATATCTTGGGAGTGAGGAGTCTCAGCTCCAACACAGACCCCAGACCCAGGGTTCCAGTGCCAGGAAGACAAGTCCCCACAACTTCTGGCTGTAAAAACCAGTGGGGACTGAGTTGGTAGAAGAAACTTTCTGGAGCCCCAAGCAGTTCCTTTTAAAGAACCCACACATGGACTCACCTACTCAGACTCACTCCCTCTGAGCTCTAGCACCAGAGTAGCATCTTGAAAGGCATTAGTGGTACACAGGGAGAAACTGAAGTGTCTGGCATCAAGGGTAGCAGAGGCCCTTGTCCCATTTCTAAACCCTCCCTCCACAGAGCCAGGTGCCATATCTGAGAATCCATCAACCTGGCTAACTGTTTGACCAGACTTGGAGATCCCCAGGGACTCCACCCCACCCAAGCTGCTTTTCCATAGGAATAGCTGGTCTCAGATCAAGCGTCACAACTTCCTAAATCCTATCAAACAAGCAACAGGTGGCCTCAGTCAGTCCCAGGCATTGCACTAGCAGCAGCCAGCCTAAGATTAACAGCTTGGCTTCTCCTGGGAATCTCCAAGCCCAGCACAAGAAGCAGCCTCACTTTAGACTCCTTTATAGCTCAGGCAGGGTGGCCCTGGGCAAAACACGGTGAGAGCTGAACTTTGCCTGCATCACCTGGAAAACCCCAGAGCCAGCACACCCTGTGGACAACTATAGACTACGTCAGAGCACCACCATCCTGCCCCTGCACACCTGATCCTCCACAGATGGTGAAGGTTGGTGGTAAGTGGTCATAGCCAGTCCTTGCAGCTGACTGGCCTGGGTAAATCCCTCCCATTGACCTGCCAACAGCAACCGAGGCTCAACTACAAGAGGAGGGTGTACTCAGCCCACACAAAAGATGCACCTTGAATACCCAGCTTGGATGATAGGAGAGGTGGTGCCACTGGACCGTACAGGATACCTAATATATTAGGCCACGGTATCCAGACAGGGAGTCAAAGCAGCTCTATCTAGTACATAGAAACAAACATGGGGGGGGGGGGAGGGCTGCCAAAATGAGGAAATAAACATGGCCCAAATGAAAGAAGAGATCAAAACTCCAGAGAAAGAGCTAAACAAAATAGACATAAGCAATCTATCAGATGCAGAGTTCCAAACACTGGTTATAAGGATGCTCAAGGAACTTAGTGAGGACCTTCACAGCATAAAAAAAGATCCAATCAGAAATGGAGGATATACTAATTGGAATAAAACACAACAGTAGAGTGGATGAAGCCGAGATTCAAATCAACGATACGGAACCTAAGGAAGCAAAAAACAACCAATCAGAACAACAAGAAGAAAAAAGAATCCCCCCAAATGAGGATAGTATAAGCAGCCTTTGGGATAACATCAAGAGATCCAACATTCACATCATAGAGGTGCCAAAAAGAAAAGAGAAAGAGCAAGAAATTGGAAATCTATTTGAAAAAATAATAAAAGGACACTTCCCTAATTTGGTGAAGGAAATAGATGTGCAAGTCCAGGAAGCACAGAGAGTCCCAAACAAGATGGACACAAACAAGTCCACACAAAGACATATCATAATTAAAACGTCAAAAGTTAAAGATAGAATCTTAAGAGCAGCAAGAGCAAAGAAGTTAGTTACCTACAAGGGAGTTCCCCTAAGACTGTCAGTTGATTTCTCAAAAGAAACTGCAGGCTGGAAGGGACTGGCAAAAAATATTCTAAGTCATGAAAAGGAGGGCCCTACAGCTAAGGCTGCTCTGCCCAGCAAAGCTATCATTTAGAATGGAAGGGTAGATAAAGAGTTTCCCACACAAGAAAATACTGAAAGAGCTCATTATCACCAAACCATTAGTACATGAAATATTAAAGAGACTTATTTAAGAAAAAGAAGAAAATCAAAACTATGAACAATAAAATGACAAAAAATAAAAATCAATCAATAATTGAATCTAAAAAACAAACTAACCAAACAAGAAGAACACAGACAGAATCATGGATACAAAGAACATTTTGTTGGTTGCCAGATGGGAGAGGGTGTGGGGGAATGAGTGAGGAGGTGAGACGATTAAGAAGTACAACTATGTAGTTACAGAAAAGCCATGGGAATGTAAAGTACAGTACAGGAAATGGAGTATCCAAAGACCTTATACGGGTGACCCATGGAAATAACCAATGGTGGAAGGATGGCCTGAGGAAGTAGGGACTGCTGGGTGGAAAGTAGGCAAAGGGGGTAAAAATGAGGACAAATGTATAGCATAATGAATAAAATATAATTTAAAAATTGTTTTAAAATTATATCACTTCTAGATTTCAAAACTTACTATAAAACTACAGTAATCAAGACATTGTATTGCTGTAAAGTTACGACATATAGGTCAATGCAACAGAACAAGAGTTCAGAAATAAACCCTTATATTTATGGCCAATTGATTTTCCACAAAGGTACCAATGTTAGTCAATGGAAAAAGGATAGTCTTTTCAACAAATGGTGCTAGGACTAGATATGATCATGCAAAAACAGTGAGTTTAGACATTTAACCCACATCATAACAAAAAATAACTCAGTGATTCACAGACCTAAATATAAGTGCTAACACAATAAAACTTTTAGAAGAACAGGAGAAAATCTTCGTGACACTGGGTAGGCAATGAATTCTTAGATACAAGATCAAAAAGCTTCTCCACAAAAGAGAAATATTATCAGCTAGACTTATCAAATATTAAACACATTTTTCTGGTTACAAGAGGAAGAGGTAAGGGTTGGGGGAATTGGATAAAGGTGGTCAAAAGGTACAAACTTTCATTTATAAGATAAATAATTACTGGGGATGTCATATACAACATGATGACTACAGTTAACACTACTGTATGGCATATTTAAAAGTTCTTAAGAGTGTAACTACTAAGAGTTCTCATCATGAGAAAAAAAACAACATTTTTTTCTTTCCTTTTAACATCCATATGAGATGACAGATGTTAACTAAACTAGTGGTAATTCTTCACCATACAGGTTAAGTCAGGTCATTGTGCTGTATACCTCAAACTCATATAGTGCTGTTTGTCAATTATATCTCAATAAAAGGGGGGAAGGTACACTTCTGTGCTTCAAAATACACCATTGAGAAAACAAAAAGAGAAGACACATATTGTCAGAAAATATTTGCAAGTCATATATCTGAAAACAGACTTGTGTCCAAAACACATAAAGATCTCTTACAACTAAATAAGACAATAATCCAATTTAAAATGGGCATAAGATTTAATTCAACATTTTATGTGTTAGAAAATATATGAATAACTAATAGGTAGATGAAAATATACTCAACATCATCAGTCACTAGGAAAGCAAAACCCACTAAATGCTACAATGAGAAAGACATAAATATCAAATATTAGCAAGGATGTGAAGAAATAAAGACCATCACACACTGCTGGTAAGAATCTAAAATGATGGGCCACTTTAGAAAATAGTTTGGCGTTTCTTAAAAAGTTAAACAGATTTATCAATTTATGTTACTTTACCAATTTTATGTAAAAGTTCCTCTACTTACATCTCCAACAATGAGCCTTTTTTCCATGGGAAAAAGGCAATATATAGTAAACTATTAGTAAACTAACTATATTACAATTAACCAAAGAGTCTATATTAATAGGATAAAAACATGCATTAAAGTAAATGTCAAGATTAAATTAAGATTAAAAAAACTTTTCATATCTTCTTTCAGCTAAGACTCTGGTGACTGCTGTGCTCTCAGTTATCACTAATAGGACACCAGTGAGATGGCAGGAGACCATGACATTTACAGAGTGCCATGAGTCAGGCACTGTGTTTAATCTAGCATACATAGTATTTGAGGCTTAAGGAGGTTGTTCTGCCTAAGATCACACGGATCTAACTGCCAGAGTGAAATCTTATGCTCTATCCTCTATTACATTAGGCATCTGAGAATTTCAGTTTAAAATTGAGTCTAATATTTGTAAATAGTATGATTTAAAATGTTATTCTGACTCTAGTAATAACAATTTAGATTTATATATATATACTAGAAGGGATAGCTTAGAAAATAATATTATTAAATAATGTTTTAAATATACCTATATATACCAAAAGGGTTTTTAAAAAGATTTCATTTATTTTCAGAGAAAGGGCAAGGGAGGGAGAAAAGAGTGACAGAGAAACACTGATTGGTTGTCTCTCTCACACCTCCAAACTGGGTACCCGGCCTTCAACCTAGGCATGTGCCCTGACTGGGAATTGAACCAGTGACCTTTTGGTTCGCAGGCCAGCACTCAATCCACTGAGCCACGCCCACCAGGGCAAGAAAAGATTTCCAAGTATCACATCATAAAGTTATTTTAAAATAGTTTCAAAATCTCAAGTCTCAACTATTTCAATGGAAAATTCGGGGCTGTCCAGTAAGGAATGTCAGAGGTACCATTAAATTGTCATCTAAGTTAACAAAATTTCTAACCTCAGAGTTCATTTATTCATTTAAAAACACTATTTAAACAGTTATCATGGCTCTTTCTGCCATCTTGGAGTCTGTGGAAGCGTGCTGAGACCAAAACTTCTAAAATGACAAATATGTCTGGAAGGCTGTGGTCCAAAGCCATTATTGCTGGCTACAAGTCGGCTCTCCAGAACCAGAGTGAGCACAGAGCTGTTCTTAAACCTGGATTGTTTACGCTCAGAATGAAACAAAATTCTATCTAGGCAGATGTGCTGATGTGTACAAAAGCAAAGAACATCAGAGTGACACTTGGTGGCAAACTGAGTAACCTGGGGAAGGTAACTTGTGCTCATGAAAATAGTGGCATAGTTTGTGCCAATTCAGAAGCAAACGCCTTAGTAAAGCCACTGGACACAGAATTCGTGTAATGTTGTACTCCTGGAGACTAAACTTACTGAAAAGTGGATTTGTTCTCTTGTCAAAAAAATAAGTTACCATGAGCACAGCACATATATCTTATTTTCTCAAGGAAAGCACAACCTTTGAATAGTTCTTTAACCAATACCAACACCACAGAAGTATATACTACCTATTTTGAGACTTAAGCAAAAATTTTATACCAAATTGAATATTTTGAGCTTCTATAAAGTTTTACTCAAGCAGTGTTGGAAATCCCTTTTTAATTGAGCTACCCATATGTAAAAAGTAGCTCAAATTTTTTAGGTTTCATTTTGCTATAATTTATTCCATGTTTATAACGCTGTAAGTACATTTTTCAGTAGGAGGAACGATGGGTTCCACGTGTATATTTTAGTGAGAAGTTAGGCTCTTTTCCAAAGGCCCTTATTCAGGCTGCCTCAAGAAGGTTGCCCTCAACATAAAAAGTAACTAAAAAATAAAAACAAAGGGGAAGAAATAAACCTGCTCAGCAACATTACACACAAAAGAGCAGAACACTGAATTTATACTTTACCTGCTGGTTTGAGGTCTCCTATTCGAATAATGTGTGGCCAGTGCTGAAGTGTTTTTGCAAAAAAGGGGTTGGTTACTCCTAATATGACTGAAGGCCTACATAAAAAATAAAATAAAATAAAGTGAGAAAAAGATGAACATTCCATCAGTGAAGAATAATTTATAATTTCTTCTAAGTGAACAATAAACAGATTACCTTTTCTTTCATTTAATGTATTACATATGAACTACATGTCAGATACCATGTTTAGCACTGGGCATATAAAGATGAAAAGACACAGTCTTTCTAAAACTACAGAGTTAAAAGGATATATATACTAAATTATGATGCTAGAAATCATAAGACAGTGAAGGTGATATAAAATGTACAAAATTACAAAGGAGACACTATGTCTACTGGGGATTAAAGGATGACCTCCTCAAATAGAGGACATTCGCACAACGATGTGAAAGATAAGTAGGAGGTCTCTGCCAAGTAGATAAGGATGGTAAACGTGATGCAAGAGAATGAAGAGTATGTGCAAAGCAGTGAAGTGAGATCATGATCTATTTGTAGAACTACGGACAGTTCAGTATTCCTAAAGCACAAAGCAAGAAAGATGACTAGTCAGAAATAAAAATAAATGGGCAGATGCTGACCAGATCACTAAGTACCAAGTTAATATGCTAAGAAGTTTAAATGTTATCTGGTGGGCAAATGAAAGCCTCTAGAGAACTGAGTACAGAAATGCCACATGAATGAAAATATACCTATTAGAAAGGTTACTCTGGGGAATATTCAGACGATACCCTACAAGGAAGGAAAGAGGTTTGAGAAAAAGCAATAGCAAATATGATAAAATGACAGTAGGACTGGGAAGAGAGTTTTGGAAAGAAAATAATGCTATAAGAGCTATTTTAGGATACTGAATTGACACAATTTGGTAAAACAATGTGCACCAGATCAAGAAGAAATTTATGACAATTTAGATTTTGATAGCTAAACAAAAAATGGCACTGTTCACGAAAAATGGTAAGAAGCCTGGGATTTTTGAAGAAAAAGAGGAACAGAAAGAATTCAGTTTGAATGTATTTTATTTTAGTTGCCATTAATATGTCCAGGTAGCAATGTGGTTAAAAATAAATTAAACCTGGATGTACAGACCTGGACCTTATACAGATCTTGGTTGGGAACATAAACTTCAGTCATCAGTATAAAGGTCTTAACAGAAGCTGTGGGTACAGATAAGATTGTACAGAAAAAATCATCAGTCTGAAATCAGGACCCAGAACAGAACACTGGAGAACACCAATACCTAAGGGGTCACCAGAGAAAGAAAAGAGTGCACAGGACAATGAGATGCACCACCTGACAGCCAGGTGAGAGTGGTAGCAGGGATTAAAATATTTTCAAGGTCAACATCTTAAATGTTACAAGAAAGGGAAAGCAGAAAAAATGGGGTAATAATATACCCATTGGATCAAGCAGGGAGATGGGAATTGCTGACTTCGTCAAGAACAACTTCAGTGGAGATGGAGAAATCAACCTGCAATGGACTCAGAAGCAACCAGGAAACCAAAAAATGGTTATTCTTATTTTATTACCCTAGACACTTACCTATGAAAAGAAGGTAAGTAATATAGCAGGAGCTAAAAGGGGAAGATAATTTTGCCCCATTTACAGACTAGGAAGAATTCTCATGTTTACATGCAGATTCAATGAAGAGGAAGGACAAGAAGTTACAGAGCAAGAAGAGATAACTGATGCCATTAGAAATCCTGAAGTATTAAATAAAGGAAGATAGAACTGAAAGTACAGTTGGATGGCTATTAATGATAATACAGCTCCCACTAATAAATCAAGAAAAATAAGATACTGACTCTTGAAATGTGAGCCAGCAGCTCCTTAAACCTCCTCTATAAAATCAATCTGCCAATAAGTTCAAAATTTAAACTTTTAAATTACCAAAAATAATTCTACATAATTTGTTTATAAAGGTTATAATTGCTTAATAAAAGCTACTTTGTTTACTTACGGGGCTTGAGTACGGGTAGTATATTCTTTGAATTCACTATCATGAATAGTGAAATAAGGTCGGAAATCACTGAAGTACTTCAGTGGAGAAATACAGCTGTGGAGCAAGAAGAATATATAAAACAAAGGACACAAAAATTAAAGTCTATGCTCAATAACTATAAAACATCCATATATACAGTATACCCCCCAATAGGAAAATTTATCTACTTCAATAAATGGTAAACTCATTTCAGAATAGTAGAAAGCAAATGGAAATACATAATGTGAAATGCCATACTGAAAAAACACTGGACTTGGGGCAGAAGACATGATGAAATTCTGGTTCTTTTTTTTTTATTTTTTTTAAGATTTATTATTATTTTTTTAATTTATTTTTAGAGAGGGAAGGGAGGGAGAAAGAGAGAGAGAGAGAAACATCAATGTGCAGTTGCTGAGGGCCGTGACCTGCAACCCAGACATGTGCCCTGACTGGGAATCGAACCTGCGATGCTTTGGTTCGCAGCCCGCACTCAATCCACTGAGCTACGCCAGCCAGGCTAAATTCTGGTTCTGTCATTGACTAGTTTTATACCTTTCATGAGACACTGACCATTCATGCAACTAATATTTATCAGATATCAACTTCATGTAAGTCAGCAATTTTCAATCATTTCATCTCATGGTCCACATAAACTAATTTCTAGAATCCTGCAGCACACCAAAAAATATATTTTATTGGGTTGGCCAAAAAGTTCATTTGTTTTTTTCCATAAGATAGCTCTAGTAGTGAGCTCATTCAAAACAATTTTGTTAGACTGTATCATGACAGGTGTCATATCAGTATGCATTTAAAAAAAAACATCAAAATTGGTGAATTTTTGTGTAGCCATTTTAATACTGAAGATGGAAGAAACAAAATGGTTCTGGCATATTATGCTTTATTATTTCAAGGAAGGTAAAAACGCAACTGAAACACATAAAAAGATTTGTGCAGTGTATGGAGAACGTGCTGTGACTGATCAAACATGTTACAAGTGTATTTGCAAAGTTTCGTGGTGGAGATTTCTCTCTGGACAATGCTCCACAGTCAGGTAGACCAGTTGAAGTTGATGACAATCAAATCAAGACACTGATTGAGAACAATCAATGTGATACCACATGGGAGATAGCCAACATACTCAATATCCAAATCAATAAAGTTATTTGTGAAAATGAAAAATGTGTCTTTTATTTTACAGAAAAAAACCATACAGACTTTTTGGTCAACCCAGTATTTTTTACTGATCTGACAAAACAGAATTATTATTTTTTTAATTACAAGAGAAAATTTATTTAGGAAGTTACAGAGGTAACAGAAGTGAGCCCCCTGGGCTCCATAGGCCCAGGAAACAAGTTACAGAAGCAAAAGAAGAGCCCATGGGATTTAAAGAGAGGGAAAGGCAACAGTAACATGTGCCTGGGGATGGGGGGGAAGAAAAGGGGGAAAGGAAAGGTGCTGATGTGCTCCTGAGGAGAGGGCTGATATAATTTAGATTTGTTCACACCTCATGACTACTGTTGTATCGGCTGTTTATCATTTTTTAATTTAACCATCTAAGGGAAAAGAGGTCAGTGTCCTCAACTAAATGGTCAGGTATTGCATGTTTTTAAAATTCTTGCAGCACAGCAGGTGAAAAATCACAGGTATAAGTGAATGAATGTGCTTGTTGTGCAGAAAATCAAGAACATGGTTCCAGCCCTCATGAAGCCTGAATTAATTTTCTCATCCATAAATTGGTGCTATAATGACCACCACCTTCTTACAAGGCCGTTGTGTGGATAAATGCAATGAATGCACAAACATATAACAGATGGGAAGTGCTGCGAGTGTCACCATCATGAACCAAATATATATATACTCACTTAACAAGTGCCAATACAGTCTCTGAAGACTCTGAAGGTGATGGTGCCATGACCACAAGGGGCTCCCCCAACAGCACCAGCTCCCAAAGCATCTGACTATGAAGGAAAACTGGGCAGAAGCATCTGAAAGGTATACATAGTAGAAATACTGTTATTTAACCAACTTGTTGAGTTCTTACATAATCATCCTAAAAACTTCACACTGATATAAATTTTCCAGCTATTTGTACCTTGACCTGATATACAAATTCATATGAAATATGGTGATGCTTAGTTTAAAAGCAAATGCTTTCCATATTAAAAAATGATGAAAACATATCACAAGTGGGAGATCTAATACTAACACACAATGATTTCCTAGACAGATCCTCCTCATATAAAAATGCTGCATATTTTTATAGCAACCTTGGAATTAGGTGGAAGTCTATCAGGATAAAACTCTGGTATATGAATTAGCCTCAGACATTTGGCAACTTTTACTTATTTAGTAATTTCTTCCTGATAGGGTAATAATTTTTCATAGTAGCTTAGGGAAAAAAATACTTATCTACTTATAAAAATCATAACCAGTCAACCCAGTTGGAAACATCTTTTTAAAGGAAAAGAATGACATTTAAGTGCAAAAATATGCAATAAATTTGTGAGATGGAAGTTAAGAAAAAGTTAATTTTAACTATTCAAAGAAAAGGAGACAAATGTGAAAGAAGTGCAAAAAAAATAGTTAATAGTTCAAGGATAAGGCAAAAGAGCTCTTTTTCCTCTTTCCTTCCTAAACAATTCAATCCTAAAGCACAGCACAGTTCATGGTAGGAATCTCTGCCAGGAGGGAAAGAAAGACATGTTGGCCCAGAGAGGGAGAGTCAGGGCTTATCTGAGATAAGGCAGACATCCAGGTGGAAGGGGTGGCGGCTGGAACCCAAATGTGGTGAGGCATAAATGTGTGAAGGTGATCTGGTTTGGGTGACAGAGTCCAGGAAGTGTGAGGGACATGAAGAGTCAGTGTGGTGTGGAATATCAGAGCCATAGGAAGTTGAGGAGGTTATTTATAGTGGGGTGTCAGAGCAGGGAAATGAGAGTGTTCACATGGAGAGGTGGCCTAGAGTGAGGTGCAGGAGAACAAGCAGGATAAGGAGGGCATCCATATGAGCATTGGCCTAGCATCAGAAGTCAGAGTACAAGCAGGGTGAGGATGGGATCCAAATGGAAAGGTGGCCTAGTGTGGGACATGGAACCCTGAACGGAGTAGGAGCGTAACTATGTGGGGGTCAATCTGGCATGGAATAGAGCCTGAGCAGGAAATGGAGGGTGTCCATGAAGAAGGGCAGCTGGGTCTAGAGTGTCAGACAGAGCCCAGATAAGAGAGGCATTTTCACAGAAGAGGGCTGCAGCAGAGAGGGAGATTAGTTACTAACAAGGGGACTGATCAAATAATTAAGAATGACAGGTGATAGTTACTCAGAGAATAGAAATATACATATGGAAAGGAAGAAAACTAGAGTGAATCCTGTCATGTTAAATCAGGATGGGGGTATTACTGTGACTTTATCGTTTTCAATATATATGGAATAGACATAAATGTGTATAAAGATGCACATGTATGTGAATATGCATGTATGCATGCATTTACAGATATATATACACACATATATATAATATTCCTTAGCTCTGGTCACTAAGATGATCTAAAACCAATGATATCCAATAGCAATGAGCACAACTAGTGACCAGCTCTTGGCTTCTAAGTCTCCACTGAAAAAAAAAAAGCCAAAGCTCTTTGGAAAAATAGCTGATTCTGGCAATGGGCAAGAGAAAATAAGACAGTCTTGGAACCCAAGAGAACTTAAAATAAATGTTCACACAAAGACATAACTTCATAGTAGCATTACACATTATAGCCAAAATGTAAGAAACCATCCAAATGTCCTTCGATGCATTAATGAATAAACAAAATGTGATATATATCCATACAATGAAAAATTATTCAACCACAAAAAGAATAAAGTAATAATTCATGCTACGGTATGAATAAACCATGAAAACAATATGCTAAGTGAAAGAAGGTAGACACCAAAAGCTACATGTTGTATGACTGTATTTATAAGAATTGTCCAGAATAGGCAAATCCATAGAGACAGGAAGTAGATCAGTGATTACCAGAGGCTGGGAAATAGAGAATAGGGAGTAAGTGCTAATATGGGTACAGGGTTACTTTTTGAAGTGATGAAAATATCCTGGAACTAGATAGTAGTGACAGTCATACAACTTTGTGATAATTAAAAGCCACTGAATTATATACTTTAAAAGAGTAAATATTATAGTATGTGAATTATATATCAATTTTTAATTAAAAAAATAAGCCTTAAATATCTTACACCAGAAAGCAGGAAGGTGTTTAAAAATGACAAGAATATGTTAAAAAAAGAGAGGCCAAGTGAAATGGTTCTCACTGGTCAAAGTGGGGATAATCTGAAGATCAAAATAGATGACAATTATGAATTTTAATAACCAGTTGAATAAAACAGGGAATAGAAAGTCTACACAGATACATATAAATACTGTGATGTTTTAAAATATTTCTACAAATTTACTGACACTCCTTTTAAAACATGGAGCCTAATTCTCCCCTTCTTAGGTATGGGCTACATTAGTGGCTCACAGGTAATGAACAGAATAAGGTAAAGTGACAATGTACAACTTTGAAGGCTAGGTCATAAGAGTCATTGTGGCCTCAGCCTTCCTTCAGGTCACCTGCTGATGTGAGAACATTCAAGTAGCCCTATGCAGAGGCACACATGGCTAGGAATGAGGCCTCCTGCCAAGAGTGACAAGGAACTGTGACCTCCATCCACCAACAGCCTAGTAAGGTAAGCCATCTAGGGAAGCAGATCTCCAGGCCCAGACATCCTTTCGACTAAACCTCGGCTGACATCTTGACTGCAATCACGTTACAGATCCAGAGCTAGAACCATCCTGCTAAGCATTTCCCAGATTCCTGACCCTCAGAAACTGTGTGAAATAATGTCTGTTCATTCAAGATTCTAAGTATTGGGATATTGAATTATACAGCAATAAATAACTAATATGCATACTTTCAAAGTATCTCCCCACAAAATACTCAATTACAAGTATTAATTACAAGGAAAAAGAATACTTATTGATGAAGAAGCTTAGAGAACACTTTAATTTTATTTTTTCTTTTCACCCATGCACACTTTTTTCACTGCTTTTACAGAGGTGGGAGAGGGGAAAGAAAGAAACACTGGAGCAAGAAAGAAATATCCATCGGTTGCCTCCCATATATGCCAACCAGGAGGAAGCCACACGTAGGTATGTGCCCTGACTGGGGATCAAACCAGCAACCTTTCAATTTACAGGACAATGCTTCAACCACACCAGCCGAGGCAGAGATGACCACTTTGATCAAGTGATCAAAGTGAACATAATCAGTAACAAGGAAGCCAAACTTGTGTGCTACTTCCTTACTAAAGATGCAGAGCCTGAATCATCAAATAATTGTCCTGTAATCCACAAGAATGTCAGGGTTGCAAGCATGAAAGGAAGACTGAAGAGCCATGCCAGACTAAAAGACAGAGACTAGATAGAGACATGACAACTAAATACTACAAATGATTCTCAACTAAGTATTATTATGACGACTGTTGATATTTGCATGTTGTCTTAGTATTAGATGATATTAACCTATCAATGTTAATTTTCCAATTTTAATAGTTGCACTGTGTCCTAATTTATAGGAAATAGACACTTAAGTATTCAGGGGTGATAAGGCATTAGGTTTCCAACTTAAAATCAAACAGTTCAGGGAAAAAGTCTTCTGTACTGCACTTATCAGTTTTCTGTAAATTTGTGATTGATTCAAAATTTTATATATATTATATATAACTTTAAATATATATTTTTTATTTTAAATACATGTATACAGTAGTCCTTCGGTATTGATGGGGGATCGATTCCATGACCCCTGCAGATACCAAAATCCATAGATGATCAAGTCCATTATATAAAATAGCATAGTATTTGCATGTAATCTATGCACATGCTCTCACATACATTATCTCCAGATTACTTATAATACCTAATATAGTATAAATTCCATATAAATAGTTGTTACAGTATTTTGTTTAGGGTTTAATGACAGAAGTCTACACATGTTCAGTACAGATGCAATCATCATAGGCCTAACTATATAGTACTAATCAGCAACAACATCACTTTTTTAAAAATGGGAAAGATTTGAGTGATTTGAAGAGAAACCAGAGTGTTACAACATAACTTTTTTAAAAAATATTTTTGATCCACAGTTATGGGGAGGGAAAAAGGGGACACATAACTTACATGCCTCTTGCTATGCAAAGAAGTCGGTAAATCAGTAAATAATCATGAAGTGAAATGTCCTGGACTCTAGGCAAGAAAGTATCAGTCTCTTTTGACGAAAACTGTCCCTGAATTCCAAGCTCAACTTAAAAACTAAATGAGAAGACTATTTCTGTAATCAACAGAGAGATAAAAACCAAAGGCATGGTCCCTGAAGTAGTAGTAGCTTAGCAAGCCTTGACCTGGTAAAAGGAGGGAAACTGGCCCCCACATTCAAGTGCATCTGTCTCTGAACTTCAAACATCTTTCCAGGTCTGTCCTTTGCTCACAAGCTCAGTCTTGGTATAAAAATACTACCTTCAATATAACTGATAACCATTTAAACTCTCATTTACACTACCGAGGTAAAATGTAAGCTCTACCTACACAAAATAGTGTTGTCATGGATAAAGCATTAATGAATCATCAGATATCATGGTAAATGCTTGGCATGGTACTATCTCTGTGTAAGGTTATTATTCTTCAAAGTTTGGTTTTCTCACCTCTTGAATAACAAATATTAAAAACAACATACTAACTTGTTCTTTTAAAAAATAACATGTACTTCATATTCAGGAGAAAAGACACATATTCTTCAAAGGTGTTAGTGGTGAAATTAATTACTACAAAAACAAAGATGACTGATGATAAAAAAGCATTAAAACTTTTAAACTTAGTAGTTCAAAAGAAAACATGACTGGTAACTAAATTCTATATTAACTTTGCCAGTTGTTCAGTTTATTCCTTAATGAATTAAGTATCAAAACTATTAATAGTATGAATCCCTCTTGGTACATATTTCCTGTTGTTTTCATTTATTTGGGGGACACTTCCCCTTTGTATTGTAAGAATGCTACACTTATTTTTTAAAGAAAATTAATTTGTTTTTAAGATTTATAGCTTATAGAGAGTTAAAATTCACCCTTACCAAAGATACAGAAGTTCCATGATCCCCCAAAATTTTCTCATCCCTTTTGTATCCATTTCCCTCTCCCACTCCCAGACAACCACTAATCTGGTTTCTGTCCCTATAGTTTTGCCTTTTCTAAAACACTGTACAAATATAAACACTCAGTAAGTAGCTCTCTAAAATCTAGCTTTTTTCACTAAACATAATGTTTTTGAGAATCATCCATGTTGCTGACTACATCAATACTTCATTCTTTTTTTTAACTGCTGAGTAGTAGTCATGCACATGTATAGATCTCATTTTGTTTATTCATTTACCAGTGTTAGGCTGGTATATAAAAGCCACTATAAACGTTTGCACACAGGTCTTTGTGTAGATATGTTTTCATTTTTATTGGGTAAATACCTAAAAGTGGGATTACTAAGCTGTACTAGGGTCAGTATATAAAACAAATCTAGCATATAAAATTAATCAATCTTTGAAGCAGTACTCCACGCAATCTGAAGGTCACACACACTCATACTTACACACAAAACCCACATATAAAATAAATCCAACCAAAACCCATTTGTCCCTGGCCAGGTAGCTTAGCTGGTTAGAGTGTTGTCCCAATTACCTAGGTTGTGGGTTCGATCCCCAGTTAGGGCACATACAAGAATCAAACAATGAATGCATAGATAAGTGGAACAAATTGAAGTCTCTCTCTCTCTCTTTCTCCCCCACCCTTCTTTCTCTAAAATGATTTAAATATAAAAAACCTATTCAAAGTCTTTCACATGACTCCTGATTAGTCATTACACTAATCAGGAGTCATGTGAAATACTAATACATATTAGTATTTAGTAATTGCTCGTTTATAACAGTGGTTTCTCAAGTTGGGCTACATTTGAGAACCACCCAGGAGCTAGAACTTGGGTACCAATCCAAAGATTCTTATTTGGCCGCTATGTGTAAAGCATAAACATCAGTACTTTTTCCTTCTTTCTTTAACTGCTAGATCATCTGTTTTTTTTTTTCTTATTTTACATTTTGAAAAGCTTCAAACATACAGAAAAAATAAAGATAATAGTGTAAGAACCCCTTTATGTATATCATCTAGTGTTGACAATACTTTGCCATTTTTACTTCAATTATTTTTTCTTACTGAAGTACTTTAAAACACAAACTTCATGATATTTCACCTCAAAATACTTTAAAATACATCTCCAAAAAAAATAAGTGCACTTTTTTTACATCATTACAATACCATTCTCACATCAACCCAAAACAATTTGTTTCTACCATGTAATATATCCCAATCCATATCCAAATTTTCCTAACATGCAGCCATGGACAAACCACTGATTTATAACATGTGAAACAAAACGATTATTTTCTTTCAATTTTTTCCAGATTTCATATAAGAACATTCATTTTCTAAAGAAATTAAGAAAGCAATGAGAAAAGACAATTAAAATTTTTTACTCTTTACCTGAAAAGATCTACCTCATGAACAGTAGGTAAAATAACAGATATGTGTGTGTCTGCCTAAGATATAGAAAAGAAAAAATAGAGATGTCACTAAAATTTACAGAAATTGATTTTTAAAATATGGCTATTTATCTCATGATCAATAAGCACATTGCCCTGTCTATCTTATAAGATTCTCTTCCTTGAAGAGAAGCCACAAAGAGAATGTGTCTTAACCAATCTCCCCCAACAGAGCATAAGGTCAAGGAAACACAAATTCTATGGTTAAAGTATTAATTCAATAGTCAGATTAATTCACAACTATATGAAATGGTAACATAATACTAGTCAATATATGTTAACAGGCAAAATTAGCTTTCCTTCTGCTCTCCATTTTATTCAATTCAAAGAACAACGGGAGTCCTGTTTCAAATGAAAAATTCAACCCCACCCATAAACAGATGTAGCTAGGGGAAAAATGAAAGGCAACCATAACTACAGAATCCTTTTGACTAAGCTTCCTAACAACAGAAGACTGCTGATTATTCTTTAAAAGGCTTTGTTAGAGTTAAATCTTGTTGAAAAATAGTATGTACTTTCCCCTTGTCCTCACAATTACAGTATAAATTCTGAGTTCTTGATAGTATCTACTAGAGAAAGAACAAGAAAAATATCTGAGAAACGTCAGGAAATTTATTATCAATTCATTTAAAAACTTTTACTAGGATATTTCAGTGATATTCAGAAGTGTATTATAAACCCAAAAACCTGCATTTGCTAGTTTGAAATTTCTGTGAAAGAGACTATGTGCTGAATTACTCTATCACAGTACCATACTACCTGCTGAGTTAACTGCGCTATTTGAGTTGTCCCAGGTTTGTCATGACATGTGGGAATCCGTACCTTAAAGAGAAAAAAGAAATTAACTTGGCCAACAAAAGAATGAATGTTCTTTCTCTAATTTGCCAGTCCCACTACAATGAGGGAGCAGAAGTGCTCTACCCTGCTGCTAAAAAGCTATACTCAGCAATGCCTAAAAACCCATAAAAACAAAGTATTTATGTCAGAATAAAAAATAAAGTCATATTTATTTTCAGTCACAGCAGAAGTAAGTGAACCAAGGTCTCCACACTCCCAGGCATACAGAAATCACTAATTCGATGACAAGCAAATGTGTTGAAAGGACATCAACTTTATACCACTTCCTGTTTATTGTTCCAATATTTGCTTCATTAATATAAACATCCGAACACACCCTCTCAAGCTTTGCAAACTATGGGATAAATATCATAGCAAACCATGAGAACGCTGAACCCAGAACTGTAAGTACTACGTTTGATGATTTCTATGGGAAAAAACAAAACACAGCTCCTACAGAAATAAGCACATCTAAAGAGAGAGCATTGCCAAAAATAAGTCCAACATGAAAATGAATTGCAAAAGCACTCAGATCACACTCATACAAAGCCCAAGAGCAAAATGCTAATTTATTTATAAAAATGAAAGAAAGAAAACTTAATAGAGAACAATACCCTAGGATGGACATGTTTGGTCTGACATTATATGTTAGGACCATTTAACACTAAAAACCAATGGTTTTCCTAATTTCTTTTAATTTTAAGTAATTCATACTGGATTCTACATGTATTCTGCAATACCATTCATCTCTGGGGGCCATGGTGTAGAAGAATTTTAGGCGGCATTTACATTCACATACATTATATAAGAATGAACTCCTTATGCAAATTCTACAGGATGATGGTGTTAGTTGCCCCTGGAGTTGTCTGACTAACGGTTCTGTGCAGCACGATGAACTGTGGTATCTCCGTAACTCTTCACATAAAAAAAAACAAAAACAAACCCTAGTGAAGGCAGTAACAGACTGAATGTTATTAGGAAGTTAAAAAGCAAAAGTTATGTGTGAATGCCCTAGAGATCTTTTAAAAAGGAGACAAATGAAATATAAGCTATTACCTTCATTACTACCCCCATAATAGGTAGGTATAATGTCTTCCCTGGCACTGGGGCAGGCCATCGATCAACATCATTACAAGCTGAAAAAAACATCATAAAATACTTCCTTAGTATAAATAGAAATATTAAAATATAAAAAACAGCATATTAGAAATTAAAACTCTACTTTCCATAGAGCAGGAAAAACATACCAGGAAGGATGGAAAAGGCAAAAAGTAAAAGTAAAGTAGTACAAATACCTTATAC
Organism: Tonatia bakeri; assembly: GCA_004024845.1. NCBI lineage: Eukaryota > Metazoa > Chordata > Mammalia > Chiroptera > Phyllostomidae > Tonatia > Tonatia bakeri. The sequence goes on from PVIA01008150.1 coordinate 44,959, forward strand.
TTCACCAGAAACATACCCATTCTAGGATATCAATTGGTCAATAAATTTATTAAAGCAACAGAATAATTGGCTTAAAGGAAGTTTTTCTATTCATTTATTACTACTAAAATTAGCTGCAAAAGCACACTACCTGGCAGAGGCCTTCTCTCTATATCAAGTAACATAAGAATTCCTATTTAATAGTAGTGAGTCAACTCAGTATTTATTATTAGCCTATGATACAAAAGGAGATAATAAATGATAGTCTTTGCTATATTTAGGAAAATATATCAGAAGAATAGTATTACATCTCTCTCCCACCCTAAAATTCTTAACTAATTTTGAGGTCAATTTTTATCAGCTCATTTCTAGTAAAATTTTTAAAACTCCTTCATAAAGGTACTTAAATCACACAATGTTTAACTTACCTGCTTCCAAATAAGGTTTGCTCTTTTCAAAATACTCAGGTGCAATCTGTTTGAGCACAGTGTGAAAAAAATGAATATAAGGTAGTTTGCTGATCAAAACCAAGGACTGGAGGGAAAAAAGAAACAATGTTTTTTAAAATTTCCTAATGATTATAATTTAAGTTTGTCATTTCTTACATAATCAATTACTAACAAACTAAACTCAGCAAAAAATATGAATTTTGAAATACAAAGGCTTTTCCAGTAGATGGTTTAAAGGAAACATAAAACTACAGTTGCAGAATGCAAAAAGTTTTAATTTATTACTATACTTTAAGAACATAAAAGGATATTCACAGAAATGCATTTTCCAGAAAAAAGAATTTACTATAAATAGAATACTGTTACAAATAATTTCCAAAGCCTAGCTCCTATTGTCATTAGCAAAAGAGAAATTAGCTAGGTGAATTCTTATTTTCAGAAAAGGTCAAAAGTGATGTTTTTTTCAAACTAAGACTTATGACTATTTTTTATTTTTTATTGAATTTATTTCAGTGACTTTGGTCAATAAAACGAGAGGTTTTTATTATATTATATTTTATTGATTATGCTATTATAGCTGTCTCATCTTTTCCCTCTTTAGCACCCATCCCACTCCCTCAGCCAATCCCCACACCACTGTCCATGTCCATGGGTCACACTTATATGTTGTTTGGAACTTTACATCCCATAACTATTCTGTAACTATCAATTTGTACTTCTTAATTTCTTCACCTTTTTTGTCCTGATCCTCCCAGCCCCTCTCCCATCTGGCAACCATCAAAATATTCTCTGCATCAGAGTTCCGGCCAAGATGGTGGCAGAGGTAGAAACCCTTCGCTTACTTGCACAACCAAAAGGAGGATAACAACCAATCTAAAATCAATAAACCACCAAAATCACCAGAAATACACACTGCATGGAACTCTGACAACCAAGGAATTAAAGAAAAAATCAACCAGAACAACCAGACTGGTAAGGTCAAAGGAACGCTTGGCCAACTCAGAAAAGCCCAGTGAGGCGACTGGGGGGCAGGGCTCACTACCGACCTCAGCAGAGCTGTGAGGAAGGGACTGACTTAAGGGGAGAAACCAAGACTCAGAGCTGACTGTGAGCTAAGGCTGGGGTTGCCCCAGTGAGAGATACTTCCAGTCTACTGGAGTCTGATGGAAAGTGCGCTAGAGACAACCAGGCAAGCTGCACTGTTCTCTCTCTGGCCCCTCCCACACAGCAGCACAGCAAAGAGGGTTGCCCTGCCTGGATGAATACCTAAGGCCCTGCCCCCTTACAACCTACCAGCTGCACCAAGACAAAGAAATATGACCCAAATGAAAGAACACAGCAAAACCTAAGAAAGAGAACTAAGTGATGAGGAGATTGCCAACCTATCTGATGAAGAATTTAAAGCCCTGGTAATCAAAATGCTCATAGAACTGACTGAACTTGGTCGAAAAATAAAGAACAAATGAAATAAAGCAAAATATTCAGGGAACCAATAGTGACAAGAAGGAAACCAGGATTCAAAGCAATCATTTGGAACATAAGAAAGAAGTAAATATCCAACTGGATCAGAAAGAAGAAACAAGAATCCAAAAAAATGAAGAGGCTGAGGATTCTCTGGGACAACCTGAAACGTTCCAATATCCGAATTATAGGGGTGCCAGAAGAAGAACAGCAGCAAGAAATTGAAAACTTACTTGAATAATGAAGGAAAACTTCCCCAATCTGGTGAAGGAAACAGACATCCAGGAAGCCCAGGAAGCTCAGAGAATACTAAAGAAGTTGGACCCAAAGAGGAACACACCAAGGCACATCATCATTAAATTACCTAAGATTAAAGACAAAAAGAAAATCCTAAAAGCAGCAAGAGAAAAGGAGACAGTTACCTACAAAGGAGTTCCCATAAGGCTATCAGCTGATTTCTCAAAAGAAACCTTACAGGCAAGAAGGGGATGGAAAGAAGTATTCCAAGCCATGAAAGGCAAGGAACTACATCCAAGATTATCCAGCAAAGCTTTCATTTGGAAGGGAAGGGCAGATGAAGTGCTTCCCAGATAAGGTCAAGTTCAAGGAGTTCACCATCACCAAGCCCTTATTATATGAAGAGTTAAAGGGATTTATATAAGAAAAAGAAGATCAAAAGTATGAACAATAAAATGACAACAAACTCACAACTATCAACAAATGAACCTAAAAGAAAAACAATGAAAACAAAAACTAAGCAAACAGCCAAAACAGGAACAGAACCATAGAAATGGACATCACACACAGGGAGTTCAGTGGGGAGGGGCAAGGGAGGAATAGGGGGGAAAAGGCACAGGGAAGAAGAAGCATATTTAGTAGGCATAAAATAGATGGGGAGAAATAAAAAATGCTATAGGAAACAGAGGACTCAAAAAACTTACATGTACAACCCAAAGACATGAACTAAGGGGGAGGGGGGAATGCTGGAGGGTTGGGGGGGCAAGGTGGAGGGGGAATAAAGGGGAAAAAATTGGGAAAACTGTAATAGCATAATCAATACAAAACATTTAAAAAACATTCTCTGCCTCTATGATTCTGGATCTGTTCTGCTTGTCTGCTTCTATTTATTCATTTTAGATTCAATTGTTGATAGATATGCATTTATTGCCATTTTATTGTACATAGTTCTGATCTTCATTTTCTTTAATAAGTCCCTTTAACATTTCATAGAATAACGATTTGGCGGTGATGAACTCCTTCAGTTTTTCCCTAACCTGGGAAGTTCTTTATCTGCCCTTTGACTCTCAATGATAGCTTTACTGGGTAATCTTGGTTGTAGGTTCTTGCATTTCATCGCTGTATTTTTCTGCCAATTCCTTCTAGTCTGCAAAGTTTCTTTTCAGAATTCAGCTGACAGTCTGATGGAAACTCCTTGTAGGAAATTCCTTGTAGGAAACTGCTTTTCTCTTGATGCTTTTAAGATTCTCTTTGTCTTTAACCTTTGGCATTTTAATTATGGTGAGTCTTGGTGTGGGCCTCTTTGAATTCTCCTTATTTGGGACTCTCTGTGCTTCCTGGACTTGCAAGTCTATTTCCTCCACCAAATTAGGGAGGTTTTTCTATCATTATTTTTTCAAATAGGTTTTCAATTTCTTGCTCTCTTCTCTTCCCAGAACCTCCATGATGAGAATACGGGTACATCTAAAGTTGTCCCAGAGGCTCCTTACAATATCCTCATTTTTTTTAGTTTCTTTTTTCTTCTCACTGTTGTAATTGGGTGTTTTTTGCTTTCTTACATTCTAAATTGCTGATTTGAATCTCGGTGTCACCCACTCTGTTGATTCCCTGTAAGTTGTTCTTAATTTCGGTTAATGTAGACTTCGTTTCTGACTGGTTATTTTTTATGGTTTTCATGTCTTTTATGCTGTTGAAGTTCTCTGAGTTCATCTGCTCTTCCCCCAAGTACATTGAGACTCCTTATAACCAAGCCTCTGAACTCTGTATCTAGTAGATTGCTTGTCTCCATTTTGTTTAGTTCCTTTTCTGGAGTTTTGTTCTATTTTCATTTGGGCCATGTGTCTGTCTTCTCATTTTGGCAGCCTCCCTGAGTTTGTTTCTATGTATTAGTATAGCGACTACAACTCCCTGTCTTGGTAAATTGGCCTAACGCAGTAGGTGCTCTGTAGAGCTCAATGGCACAGCTTCTCATTATCACCCAAGCTGCGTACTCAAGGTACACCCAGCTTGTGGGCTGTGTATACCCTCCTCTTGTAGTTGAGCCTTGATTGCTGCTGGCAGGTCAATGAGAGGGATTTACTCAGGTGAATCAGCTACAAGTACTGGCTGTGACCACATGACCACCAATCTCTGACCACTGTTAAGGATCAACTGTGCAGGGGCCCCACTCCACAAAGCAGAACTTACTTCTTCAGGGCTCTGGTGCCTACTGAGTCCCCACCTTGTGTGTGTCACTTGTTGAGGTGCTTGAGTGGTGGTACTCTGTCATAGTCTGTAGCTATCCACTGCAGGTGCAGACTCTGGGGCTTCCCGGGAGGTGCAGACCAAGGTCAGCCATTACCTGTGTCCTATCTGAGGCTACCTGGCATAAGCTACAAAGTTATCGGCAGATGGCTGCTACTTGTGCTGGGCTTGGAGATACCTAAAGTAGGCCAAGCTGTGAACCAAGACCAGCTGCTGGTAGCGCCAGGCCTGGGGTTATTTAGCACAATGTACCAAGCTCACTGAGAACAGATGCTGCTTGTTTGAGAAGATTTAGGAAAATCTGAAGCAAAAGCCAAGAAAAGCTATTCATAGGAGAAAGCCAATGGAAACAGCTTGGGTGGGCCCCCTAGTTGGGTGGGGCAGAGCCTCAGAGAATCACCAGGGTGGGGCGAATAGGTTGACGGAGTTAGAGATGGTGCCCACTGCCAGCTCTGTGGGGGAAAGGCTCAGAAAAGAAAAATGGCCTCTGCCAGCAGTTCTGTTTGGGAGAAAGCTGCCCCCTGGCTCTTGCCTGGTCCCAGACACTTCAGTTCCTCCCCATATGCCTCTAGTGTCTTTAAAGCTGCTGCCCTGTTGCTAGAGCTCAGAGGAAATGAATCTGAGTAATTCTGTGCATGGGCCCTTTAAGAGGAGATGCCTGGGAATCCAAGTTTTTGTCTTCCACAGCCTCAATCCCCACTGGTTTTTACAGCCAGAAGTTATGGGGACTTACCTTTCTGGCACTTGAACCCTGAGCTGGGCGGCCTGTTGTAGGGCTGGAACCCTTAGTTTCTAAGATACACCTCCTAATTTCTATCTGCCACATGTGGATGTGAGACTACTTGTTCTGTGTTTCCACCCCTCATACTAGTCTCAGTGTGGTTTCTTCTTTAATATACTCCCACTCAGCTTGATTTCTGGCATTTCTGAATAATGGTTTTCCCCTGGTTTAGTTGTTAATTTTGATGTGGTTGTGCAAAGGCGCAAGCTTGTTTACCTAGGCCACCATCTTAACTTTCTCCCCTATGGAACATTTTTAAAAATTACATAGGTTTCACCCTGGCTGGGTGGCTCAGTCAGTTAGAGCATTGTCACATACACCAATACAGTTCTGGGTTCAATTCTCGGTCAGGGCACATACCTAGGTTGCAGTTGCAATCCCCAGTTGTGGTGCATACAGGCAGCAACCAATGGATATTTCTCTCTCACAATGATGTTTCTCTCTCTCTAATTAATAAACATACTCTTGGGTGAGAATTTAAAATTTTTTTAATTATATAGGTTTCAGGGGTACAATTCTATAAATACATCATCTGTATATTGTATTGTGTATTTTCCACCCCAAGTCAAGTTTCCTTCCATCCCCATTTATCTCTACTTTGCCCTCTCCTACCTCCCCCCCAGTATTTTAGAGTTCAATGGTGATAGCCACATACTTAGAAATTGTGACTTTATAGTTTAATCACTTTAGATATAAAATCAAATCTTATTTTTTTAATCTATTTTCTTGAAAACTATTTTTTACCTTTCCATCCAGCACTAATTACTGCTCAGGGCATATTCTAGTTTAAAAAGGTAAAAGTGTGTCCTATTAGCTGGGAATGAATTGAAATCAACTGATCTTTTTTAAGAAAGTAAAAGATTATACATTTAAAGTAAAAACTATGTCTAAGATATTGCTGAGGTATGTTTATTGACTCTTCAAAAAAGATACTGCAGGTTTTTATTAGTTGTAACTATATTATACTGTTTATTCTTTCCCTTATTCTAAAATATAAAAATTAAGTAGATTCTTATGACTTTTGACGGTTTTATTAAAAAGTATAACTTATTGTAGGAATCTAGTACAGAGAGAGCAGAAATGTATAATTCAATAGCAGGTAAAAATCTAGGAATAGGTCTCTACAACCTAAAAAATAAAGATAAAATACAAAAAAAATAAAATATCAAAGGCTTCAAAGACTATTCATTCTAACAATTTCTATCTTTCTAACCCCAATATAAAAATATTTTTTCTATTATAGTATCTATGAAAATTACCTTCTGAAAGTAGCCTCGTTTTAGAGTTTTGTCTCGAACTTGTCGGAAATACACATATCCATAAAAATAAGCAGGATCCTTCTATAAAAAAGTGACAAATAAAAAATTATATAGCCATTCTTTATTATTATTAGGTTCCCTTATAAACCTGAACAGAGTCATGAGGTATACACCAAGAGCTAGTTATGCTTTTCCACCAAAACAAAAAATAACCATGACAATAACAGCCAGATAAAAATCTGCTAACTTGCACAAAGATGAAATAATCATACTGAAGTCATGTTTCCCCTCTATAACTTACTCTGCTTATGTTCTTTATTCATTTCTGTACTAGTTAACAGGAGTTAGGAAACAATCAAATTGTTTTTCCCCAATCTCTTATATAAGATTTTTTAAAGTCCAGCCCACACTTTGTCAGTCTTAACAAAATGAGGTATCATAATATAAAATTTCGAGAGAAAATAAAAGGAGTTGCATGCCAATCTGAATCTTACACAGCTAGTTACATTTTACCCAATAAAAATGAAACACTGGAATGTTTATCAACATGCAACTTGAAAGGTGATTACATCCAAAAAACTTAAGAACTTTTAACATCCTCATAGAATAAATTATAGCCCAGTTCCTTATTTGTTATTCTTTAAATAAATACTTATTGACCACCTAGTTTGAACAAGGCATTGTGTTAGAGAAGACAAAGATGTATAAGACACAGTTCCTTAAGATCACAATATAAGAGGGAAAAGTACAAAAATTACCATTATGGAATAGGAGCACAGGTACCATGAAAAACACACAAAGTATTACAGAGAGGCCAAAGGGGAAGAGATTATCTCTATGTGGCTCATAAAGATTTCATGGAGATAGCTGATTTTGAATTGGGCATTGAAGGATATATAAGATTTAAACAAAGACAAAGACATTCCAGGTTTAGAGGTATAGGAGTTTCAGCAAAAACACAAAGATACCAAAAAAAAAAAAAAAAAAAGGTATCCCAGGAAAAAGCAAGATAAAAGTAATTCATTTTGGCTAAAATATGGCACATATATAGAAAGGGTATGAGGTTGGAAATTGGAAAGGAAAAGGTCTTATTTTGGAAGGCCCAAAAAGTGAGGACAAGGAAATAGCAATGATAATTAGCTTTTTATTCATTAAATAATAGGTGGTCATTTTAGATTTTATTTACCTTTAGGTAATATATATATACATTTTGACTGGCAACATTGTGTAAGATATACTGCACTGGAATGTCTTTGGGCAAATTTCATACCCTCAACAGCCCTTAATCCCCTCAACTGTAAAAGGAATGCTCTCAGAGCAATACAGAGAAGACTAATGAGATAATATAAGCTCATTAATACAATGCCTAGAATATAAAAAGTTCTAATAAATGTAGCTATTATTGACATCAGTTGAAGGAATATGTTAATAGTGATAGTAAAAGGCCATGGAAAGGATTAGATGGCTATAGGAGATATTTCAAAAGTAATACCTTTGCTAACTAAAAGTGGGTCCCTGTAATTAGTGGAATAAAGTAGGTAAACTGTAAAGGCTGATTTTAGGCAAACTATGTCAAGTTCATATTGAATGTCTGATAGGACATTCAGATGGAAATATTCTTCATGCACACTACAAAATAGAAACCTACACTCTGGAATCTTCTGAATTATTAAAAGTATTTTTAATAAACAGTAAGTATAAAACAAAGCTTATTAAAAAATCAAAAGGAGAACTATAATTCTACCATAAAGTAGGTAGGGATTACCACAGGGAATCTTTGACTCTGGGTGATATTTACTGGTATAGTACCACCCTACCTCCACATCTGAACAAAGAGTTATTAACAAATGAAAGAAATCAATTTCTATAATTCACAATGGGCATTACGCTTCAAGAATAGTAACTTTATAAAGTCTCTTTCATTCACACACTGAATCTTTATGAATCAGACTCAGGGAAACCATCAGTGTGATACATTGACAAAATAAAAGCAAAATACTTCTGAATGCTGTAATAAGTAACTGAGTTTTAAAGTTTCCTCTCACATGGACATTCTTCTATTACTACTTTTCCAACCTTTAAGTAAACTGGTAAATCTTTGTCAAATTGATCCAGGAAACAATGCAGTGACACCCTTCTGCCAGAAGACTGTCGAAATCTAAAACAAAACTGGGTATCTCCAAGACAACCTAATGAAAACAAAAATAAAAGAAATTAAGGATAGCACAGTATAACACTTATTTATCCAGTTTCATCAAATGTTAGAGTGGCAGGGGTCCTAGCAACCATTTACATCCATTCTATCATGTTTTAGAAAAGAAAAAGAGGAGATCATGAGAGTCCAATGGACTTGCTCAAAGTCATCTTCACTGATTAGAGGCAAAGCCATTAGTAAAACATGCATGTGAACTCTTAAGTCCCTCTATTATTTTTCCTATTCCATTTTCCCCATGTAATTAAAAAATTTTAAAAACTGTATGTAATCCAGACTCATAGCAAAAGAAGCCAAGCACAAAATAATACATATTGTTCAAATTCATTTATATAGTTGTTTATAAAAAAAGTAGGTAAAACTATAGTGTTTAGGGATGCATGATTGGGTAATAAAACTATAAAGAAGCAGGAAACTTATTACTGTAAGAACTAAGGTAGTGGTGGTTACATTTGGGAGGGGACCTGAGGGGGCTTTCTGGAGCTTGTATATGTTTTATATTTCACAATGAGACTTTTTAAAATGACTTTATTCATTTCTTTTTTAGAGAGAGGAGAAGGGAGGGAGAAAGAGAGGGGAAGAAACATTGATATACATAAGAAATATTGATTGGTTGCCTCTCACATGCCCCAAACCAGGGATTTGGCCCACAACACAGGAATGTACCCTGACCAGGAATCAAACCAGTGACCTTTTGGTTTGCAGTATGACACCCAACCCACTAAGCCATACCAGTCAGTGTCACAATGAAAGGGTCATTTTTTAAAACAAGACATCTTAATGAAAGAGCCCAATAATAAACTTACTATTTTAATAATTTTAATTTAAAAAAAACTTTTAACCTTTAATCATTTTAGCAAACCTCTTAAAACACATAAACTTTACCTAAACTGTCAGGAAATAATTACAAAAAAACAAAAAACTGTTAATACTATAAAAAGACACATGAAGTTGCTTGTCACTCAAATTTTTCCTGCTTACTATATTTAAAATTAGTAAGATAGTATTAAATATCAAATGTACTCAGGATTTTATTATTACTTATTATGTACAAAAGTACTTTAGCACATGAAGTTCTCAACAAAGGAAGTTGAAACTTGATAATATGTTTAAGTTCTTTAAAAAGCAACTCAGTATGTATACCTAAATGCGATTATAGAAACTAATATATCTTTGCTGGTGCAGGGAAGAAACAAAGGAAACTGGAGGGTGGCTCATCTCAGTTTCTTTACTTTTTAAAGCAGATAGTTTAAAAATAAGGAAGACAATTGAAACCTGAAAAAAAAAATACTTCTAGCATTGTTTTAGTTAAACAGATGTATATGCTGATGGTTTAGTTTCTCTTTTTAGAAGACATCTTTTAAAAAACTAACTGAGAAGTACAAACTAATTTATCTGAGACAGTAAGATGGAACAGGAAAATGCAATGGATTTTAAGAAAGAAATATTGTAGCATCTGGAAAATGTAAGGAATGCTAAGCTTTGTGGAAGGGAAAAATGAAGCTCCCTTAGCCTTAAATCCCTACCTACCTGGCTCCATTCCCAAATCATGGGCATGCTGTGAGAACTTTCCAGTGACCAGCTGCACCCACAAGCTGTAAAGAATTAGTCAAGGAACTAGATGACCAGGGCAAGAAGGCTTTAATAGTGTCCTTGTGAATTGAAGTAAATGGTTCCCATTTTATATTTTAATAATTTGTCCATTCATGTACAAAAGATTATTAAAGAAATATCAACTCCTAATCTGATTTTGTTGAGAACCTTTGTTCTCCATCCTGACCTCACCATTATTATCCATAGGAAAGGAGGCATTACAGATTGGCAACCAGACTCTTCACATTTATCTTGCAGAAAATTATACTTCAGGGAAGAGCAATCCTGATTCCCTACAAGCTCATTATAAATAAATATATATTGTCAGTTTGTCTACATAACAAATGACTGTAGTTCTACATAAGCAACATAATGATTACATATGAAAAGATGGTTAAATGAGTGTGTTCTTCAGGAAAATGTTATGATCTGAGGAAAAAGAAGCCACAAGCAATGGGATCTAGTCCCAGGACCATCAATAATTAGCCTTCTAATTAACCTAAGGTTGTCAATTTCCTTAACAAAAAATAAGGGGTACCATAAAATCATCACTTAAAGTCACTTCCAGCAGTTATGTTCAATTATTCTACAATAAAAGTCTGTAACAGACCTACAACTCTACTGAATTCCAAGAATCAAGTATCTTACCCAATATATTCACTAAGAAAACTAAAGATCTACAAAGTTTGAAATATACCTACGAGTTATGCTATGTGTGTCACAGCTTTCTGACTAGCATAAAATTGGAGTAACATTTTAATGGAAATGATTTTTTCTTTACATTAACCAAAGTATGAAGATCAATTTACACAAATTTTAAGATTAAATGACAGCTCTCTAAGGAAAATACACCCTAACATGAGTTCTTGATCAAGAGTAGCATAAACCCTTCCTCATGACAGTACCAAGTGTTAAGGAAACAGAAAATCTGCTCATTAAGACCCCAAAGCTTTAGAAAAAGTTCTATTTAAATTAATCTAACACAATCTTTACTAGTCTAGAAAACCAAATAATGCAACACTTTATTTTGGGGGTATTTGTTTTTTTAAATGAATTAATTAATTTATTAATAGCATGTTCATTTCACCATAGATTCATAAACATACTCCATTAAGTACACATGCCAAAATATTCTTAAATCATTTCCCTTTGGTTAGTATAGAAGTACTTTCCACTTTTTCTCTTTTTTTTTTTTTGTATTTTGTTGATTATGCCATTACAGTTGTCCCAAATTTTCCCCTTTGCCCTATTCCACCCAGCACCACCCATTCCCTCTGGCAATCCTGCCTTAGTTCATTTCCATGGGTCATGCATGTAAGTTCTTTGGCTTTTCCATTTCATATACTGTTCTCAACATCCCCCTGTCTATTCTGTACCTACCAATTATGTTTCTTAATTCCTGCACCTTTTCTCCGATTCTCCCCCCTCACCTCTCAACTGATAACCCTCCAAATGATCTCCATATCTATGATTCTTTGTTTTGTTTGCTTAGTTTGTTTTTTAGATTCAACTGCTGATAGTTGTGAATTTACTGCTATTTTAAAATTTATAGTTTTGATCTTATTTTTCTTAAATAAGTCCATTTAACATTTCATATTATAATGGCTTGGTGATAATGAACTCCTTTAGCTTTACCTTGTCTGTAAAGCACTTTATCTCCCCTTCAGTTTTAAATGATAGCTTTGCTCTATAGAGTAATCTAGGTTGTAGGTCCATGCTTTTCATCACTTTGAATACTTTTTTAAACTTTTTGTTTTAAATAAAATTTTTATAGTTTTATTTTAAAACTATAAAATAGGAAAACAAAACATATCTATTATAACTTAATAAATCATACATTCAGATAATGGAACATAAAACAAAAATAACAAACTGCTTCTATCCTCAGCACATTGATAAAAGCTCTGAAACACAATGTTGAATAAAAAAAGGCAGACACAAACTAGTACATTTTACGTTGTTGGAATTATATAAAGTTCAAAGAAAAGCAAAATTAATTACAGTGTTAGAAATGAAGGTAGTATTTACCATGAGAAAGGTCGTGACTGGGAGGAAGCACAAGTGGGAAATTCGATAGCATTCCATTTCCTGATTTGCATGTTCATTACATGGATTCATTCATTTTAGAAAAGCTTCACGTATGGCCTTTTGATATGTGCACATTTTTGTGCATGTTATACATCAGTAAAGAGTTTTTTTTAACAAAATAATTACCTACAGCATAGGAAATAGAGTCAATAATATTGTAATAACTATGTGTAGGGCCAGATGGGTAACAGATTTATTGGGATGGTCACTTTGTAAGTTAAATAAATGTCTAATCACTGTGTTGTACATCTGAAACTAAGATAATATTGTATGTCAACTATAAATCCAAAAAAATCATTTTTAAAAAATGTACAATAAAGAATAAAACAAAATCACAAACTTAGCAATTTGGTTTTAGTCATAGAACATTATCTGTGATTAACATGAAAACTGATTTTCTTTTTTATTGTTGTTCAAGTACAGTTGTCTCCATTTCCCACCTCCGCCACTACCCCCACCTCAGCCATCTCTACCTCCTACCCCTTTGGCTTTGACCATAGGTCCTTTATGCATGTTCCTTGATCACCCTTTTCCCTCTATCCCCTCCCCACTACTCTCTGGTTATTGTCAGTTTGTTCTTTACTTCAATATCTCTGGTTATAATTTGCTTGCTTGTTTGTTTTGTTGATTAGGTTCCACTGACAGGTCACATCATATGGTATTTGTCTTTCACCACCCGGCTTATTTCACTTAGCATAATGCTCTCCAGTTCTATTCATGCTGTTGTGAAGGATAGGAGCTCCTTCTTTCTTTCTGCTGCATAGTATTCCATCATGTAAATGTACCAGTTTTTTGATCCACTCATTTCTTTTTTTAAAAAAAGATTTTATTTATTTATTTTTAGAGAGGGAAGGGAGGGAGAAAGAGAGAGTGAAACATCAACGTGCGGTTGCTGGGGTCTGTGGCCTGCAACTCAGGCATGTGCCCTGACTGGGAAGCAAACCTGCGATGCTTTGGTTCGCAGCCTGTGCTCAATCCACTGAGCTACGCCAGCCAGGGTGTTGATCTGCTCATTTCTGATGGGCACTTAGGTTGCTTCCAACACTTGGCTATTGTAAAGTGTGCTGCTAAGAACATTGAGGTGCACAGGTTCTTCTGAATTGGTGTTTCAGGATTTCTAGAGTATAATCCCAGCAATGGAAGTGCCAGGTCAAAAGGCAGTTCCATTTTTAGTTTTCTGAGGTAAATCTATACTGTTTTCCACAGAAGCTGAACCAGTCTGCATTCCCACCAACAATGTACTAGGGTTCACTGTTCGCCACAACCTTGCAAGCACTTGTTTGTTGATGTGTTCATGATGGGATACTCAATGGTGTAAAGTGGTATCTCATTGTAGTTTTAATTTGCATCTCTCTGATGGCTAGTGCTGCTGAGCATCTTTTCATATATCTCTGGGCCCCTCTATATGTCCTCCTTGGAGAACTGTCTGTTCAGATCCTTTGCCCATTTTTTAATTGTGTTGTCTGTCTTCCTGGAATGGAGTTGCATGAGTTCTTCACATAGTTCAAAGAGGCTCTTAATCAAGATAGAAGGCCAGAGATCAAACTTTGTCCAAGGTATCATTAGCAAATATATTATTGCATATGTTTGCCCCCTTTTCATTTTGCTGATGTTTTTATTAGCCATGCAGAAGCTTTTTATTTTGATGAAGACTCATTTATTTATTCTTTCATTTACACCCCTTACTCGAGTGGACATATTAGTGAAGACATTGCTACGTGGAATATCTGAGATTTTCCTGCCTATGTTCGCCTCTAGGACTTTTATGGTGTTGCAACTTATATTTAAGTCTTTTATCCACCTTGAGTTTACTTTTGTGTGTGGTGTAAATTGGTAAGTTCGTTTTTTTGCACGTAGCTGTCCAGATCTCCTAACACCACTTGTTGAAGCAGCTATTTTTACTCCACTTTATACTTCTGCCCCCTTTGTCAAATATAAATTGACCATAGAGACTTGAGTTTAGGTCTGGGCTCTCTATTCTGTTCCATTGATCTATATGTCTGTTCTTATGCCATTACCAGGCTGTTTTGATTACAGTGACCTTGTAATATAGTTTGATGTTAGGCAATGTGATTCCTCCTACTTAGTTGTTCTTTCTAAAAATTGCTGTGGCCATTTGGGGTCATTTATAGTTCCATATAAATTTTTGAAATATTTGTTCTGTATCTGTGAAATATGCCATTGGTACTTTAATAGAAATTGGGTTGAATTCATAAATTGCTTTGGGTAGTATGGACATTTTTTAACTCTTCTAACCCATGAACATGGTACCTGCCTCCATTTGTTTGTGTCTTCCTTAATTTCTTTCTTCACCGTTATGCAGTTTTCTGAGTACAGGCCTTTTACTTCCTTGGTTAGGTTTATTCCTAGGTACTTTACTTTTGTTGTTGCTATACCAAATGGGATTTTTGTCCTGGTTTCTGTTTCTGGTATTTCATTGTTGGTATACAAAAATGCCTTCAATTTCTGATTACTCACTTTGTATCCTGTTTTGACAAATTCACTTCTCAGCTCAAGTATTTTTTGGTGGGGTCTACTGGATTTTCTATGTACACTACCATGTTATCTGCAAACAATGACAGTTTTGCTTCCTCCTTTCCAATTTGGTTGCCTTTTCTTTTTCTTGTCTGATTGCTGTGGCTAGGACTTCCAATACTATGTTGAATAGAAGTGGTGAAAGCGGATATCCTTGTCTTGTTCCTGATCTTAGTGGAAAAGATTTTAGTTTTTTGCCAATTGAGTATGATGTTGGCTCTAGGTTTCGCCTATATGGCCTTTATTATGTGAAGGGAATGCTCCCTCTATTCCCACTTTGCTGAGTGTTTTTATCATAAATGGGTGCTGTACCTTATCAACTGCTTTTTCTGCATTTATTGATATAATCATGTGATTTTTGTCTTTGCTTTTGTTTATGTGATGTATTACGTTAATTGATTTCCGAATATTATACCCTCCTTGCATCCCTGGGATGAATCCCACTTGATCATGTTATATGATCTTTTTAATGTATTACTGGATGCAGTTTGCCAATATTTTGTTGAGGATTTTATCGTCTGTTTATCAGTGATATTGGCCTGAAGTTTTCCTTCTTTGTTGTGTCTTTATCTGGTTTTGGGATTAGGATGTTGCTGGCTTTATAAAAAGAATTTGGGAGTCTTCCATCTTCTTGGATTTCTTGGAATAGTCTGTGAAGGATAGGGGTTAGCTCTTCCTTAAATGCTTTGTAGAATTCTCCTGTGAAACCATCTGGTCCAGGGCTTTTGTGTGTAGGGACTTTTTTCATTACTGCTTCAATTTCATCAGCTGTTACTGGTCTGTTCAGGCTTTCTGCTTCTTCATTCAGTTTTGGAAAATGATATTTTTCCTAGAAATTTGTCCATTTCACCTAGGTTTTCAAATTTCTTTGGCATACAGTTATTCACAGCAATTTCTTACAATCCTTTGTATTTTTGTGGTATCAGCTGTAATCTCTCCTCTTTTATTTCTGATTCTATTTATTTGAGTACTCTTTTTATCTTGAAGAATCTGCTTAAAGGCTTGTTGATTTTGTTTATCTTTTCAAAGAACCAGTTCCTGGATTCATTGATCCTTAGAATTGTACTTTTAGTATTTATGCCATTTAATTCTACTCTGATCTAGGTTATTTCCTTCCTTCTACTTACTCTGGGCTTTGTTTGTTGTTGTTCTTCCAGTTCTTATAGAGATAAGGTTAGGTTATTTGAAATGTTTCTGTCTTTTCTAGGTAGGCCTGCATGGCTATGAACTTCCCTCTCAGGACTGCGTTCACTGTTTCCCATAAGTTTTGGATTGTTGTGAGTTCATTTTCATGTTTCCAGAAACTTTTTGATTTCTTCCTTGATCTCATTCTTTATTCATTCATTGTTTAATAGCATGCCATTCAATCTCCATGAATGTGAGTGTTTTTGAGTTTTTTCCTTGAGGTTTCTGGTTTCAGTCCTTTATGGTCTAGGAAATACTTGATATGATTTCAACTGTCTTGAATTTGTTCATGTTGGTTTTGCGTCCTCTCATGTGGTCTATCTTTGAAAATGTTCCATGTGCATTTGAAAAGAATGTGTATTTTGCTTTTTGGGGATGAAAGTTTCTATATATCAGTTAAGTCCATTTGATCTAGGGTATTCTTCATGGCTGCAATATTCTTGTTCATATTTAGTTTGGAAGATCTATCCATTTTTGACAGTGAGGTATTAAAATCCCTTAGTATAATTATGTTGCTGTCTATCTTTTTGACATTGCCCAAGATTTTCCTCATATATGTGGGTTCTCCTATGTTGGGTGCATATCTGTTTATAATGTTTATGTCTTTTTGATGGATTCTTCCCTTGAGTACCACAAAGTGCCCTTCTGTGTCTCTTTTTATGGAGTTTCTTTTAAAGTCTATTTTGTCTGATATAAGTATTGCTACCCCAGCTTTTTTTCCTGTCAATTTGCTTGGAATATTTGTTTCCAACCCTTCACTTTCAGGGTCTGTGTAGGTCTTTTATCCTGAGGTGGGTCTCTTGTAGGCAGCATATGAGTCGGTCATGTTTTCTTATCCATTCAGCTACTCTATGTCTTTTGATTGGATCATTTAATCCATTTACATTTAAGGTTATTATTGATAGGTACTTATTCATTGCCATTTCACTCCATTTGTACCTGTGTTCCTCTCTCTCACTCTCACTCTTTTTCTTCTCTTTTTAATGCAGTGTCTATAGCATATCTTGCAGTGCTGGTTTGGTGGAGGTATATTCTTTCAGTCTTCTTCTGCCTGGGAAGCTCCTTATTTGGCCTCTATCTTGATTAAGAGCCTTTCTGGGTAAAGTAGCCTTGGTTGCAGGCCTCTGGTTCTCATTATTTGGAATGTATCTTGCCATTCTCTTCTGGCTTGGAGTATTTACATTGAGAAGTCAGCTGCTAGCCTTATCTGGGCTCCCTTGTATGTTACTTCCTGTTTCTCCCTTGCTGACTTTAAGATTCTCTCTTTGTCTTGGAATTTTAGCATTTTCATTATGATATGTCTTAGAATAAGCATCTCTGTGTTTGTCTTGACTGGGACCCTCTGTGCTTCCTGCATTTGTGTGACTTTTTCTCTCATCAAATTAGGAAAGTTCTCCATCATCACTTTTTCAAACAAGTTTTCTATCCCTTGCTCCTCTTCTTTCCTTTCTGGTATCCCTATTATATGGATATTATTATGTATCATGTTGTTCTGCAGTTCCCTTAACACCTCTTCGTTCTTTCTGAGTCTTTTTTTCTTTTTCTTGCTCTTTCTGGAAGTTTTTCTACCTTGTCCTCCAGCTCACTGATTCAATCCTGTGCTTCATCTAGCTGGCTTTTGTCTCTGTTTACTGTGTTCTTCAATTCAGAAATTGTATTTTTCATTTCCTCTGGGCTCTTGTTGACATTTTCTATGTCCTTTTTAATGCTGGTGTAATTAGCGGTAAGTTCCTTGTAGCTTCCCTGTAGTTTTTGGTAATTCTCACTGAGGTCATTGAGCTTCCTGATAACCACTGTTTTGAACTCAGTATCTGATAGCTGACTTGCCTCTATTTCATTTAGCACTCTTTCTGAGGATCCCTCCTTTCCTTTTGTTTGGGGGTTATTTCTTTGTCTTTCCATTATTTGTGAGACTGTTCGTGTTTGTCTCTGCTTCTTAAATTGATGTTTTGACTCCCTGAGTTTGTGGTGCAAACTCCTGGGTAGGAGACCTGTGAGATTCAGTGGGCAGTCTCATTAATCTCCTGAACTTGACGCTCTTGAGATGCCCTTTACGTTGGTTCTCTGGATGTAACTGGGCTTTGATTGTTGTTGGGTCATTCTCTGGTGGGTCCTTCCCTCTAGCTGGTTGACTGAGGGTCACTCCACTCAGCACATCTGGTATGTTGTTGTGCAGGTGCTGCCAAAACAAAACCACAAAGCCCCAGGAACACACCCACATCCACAAAAATAACTGCCCCCCCCCACTGCAATCCCACTATCAGCAGCAAATGAACCAGTATTAATAAGGGTGTAAAGAGATTAAGACTATTATAAGAAGGGAGAGAAGTAAACTATAGTATAAAATCTAGTGACTTAATATGCACAAACTTGATCAACAAGAAATGAATGTTAAAAAAGTATGCAGGAAAGAAAATATCAATAATCAAGAAAAAGACCACAGTGGGTTTCATCTCAGTAGCCTCTAGTATTTACCACTGTTTTTTTTTTCTTCCCAGATCCACCTTCAGTGATTTCAGATGTTGACCCCCCCTGACTTTAGGCAGCCTGCTCTGAGACTGCCAGGGATCTACTATCTGTGGCTGTCTCCTTCAGTTGTTAATCTAGTCACTCTGCATTCAGCAATCAGGCTTAAGCCCCATAGGGCAGGGAAGAATCCCTCCTGGTATTGGGGCTATTGTTTCTCCTCATGCTGCTGCTGCTCTAAGGGGAGTGGTCTGCCTGAGCAGGATGGCTGCTGCTGTATGGAGGATGACTCAGCAAAGGAATCCCAGCATCTATTCCCTCAGCTCTCCCCAAGGCTTCCGTCCCTCGTCTCTTCTCAGGCATTTCTAGCCCACTCAGCCCCTGCCTTTGCTGGAGTCCAGGGTAAGTGGCTACAAATGAAAATTTGTGCATTGGCACTTTAAACGGCTCTTTGCGTCTCCAGCTGTCTGTCTCTGGCAGTGAGTCAGCCTGCCACTTTTTGCTGCTAGTTGTTATCTGTGTGAATTTTGGGCTCCAGTGCTCTAGGCTGGGGATCCCAGCTTAGGGTTTAGACCCCACACTTCTCAGGGGGATCCAACCAGTTGCTTAATTATCCCTCCGATGCTACTGCCTTGGACATCCTGCCATCCTTCTCAAGTCTCCACCGCACTCCTTACCAGTCAGTTTGTGCTTAAGATGATTGTTTGTGTCCAAATTATTATAAGGCTTCTCTCTCGCTATGTTTTAGTTGTTTGTTCCAGGTGATTTCTCCACAATTCAGTTGTAATTCCAGAATGGTCCTGAGAGGAGCTTATTGTGGCTTCCATTCACTCCTCCATCCTCTTGCCTCAGATCACTTTGAGTACTTCTTTCCAGCCCCTTCTTGTCTGCAAAGTTTCTTTTGAGAAATTAGCTGACAGTCTTATGGGAACTCCTTTTTAGGTAACTCTCTGCTTTTCTCTTGCTGCTTTTAAGATTCTCTCTTTATACCCTTGAGCATTTAACCTTTAGCATTTTAATTATGATGTGTCTTGGAATGGTCCTCTTTGGGTCCATCTTTTTTCGGACTTTCTGTGCTTCCTGGATTTGTATGTCTATTTCCTTCCACAAATTAGGGAAATTTCCTTTCATTATTTTTTCACATACGTTTGCAATTTCTTGCTCTTCCTATTCTCCTTCCAGCACCCCTATGAAATATTCAAATGTTGGTACATTTGAAGTTGTCCCAGAGGTTCCTTAGCCTGTCCTTGTTTTTTTGGATCCTTTTTTCTTCTTGCTCTTCTGATTGTTTATTTCTTCCTTATGTTCCAAATCACTGACTTGATTGTCAGGTTCATCCGCTCCACAGTTGATTCCATGTAGATTTTCTTTATTTCACTCAATACAATCTTCATTTCTGCCTGGGTCTTTTTCATGTTGTTGAAGTACCCACTGAGTTCCTTGAGCATCCTAATAACTAATGTTTTGAACTCTGTATCTGATAGATTGCTTTTCTCCATTTCATTTAGTTCTTTTTCTGGAGTTTTGTTCTATTCTTTCATTTGGACCATATTTCTTTATCTCCTCATTTTGGCAGCCTCTCTGTTTGTTTCTACTTATTAGGTAGAGCTGCTGTGACTCTGTCTTAGTAGCATGGCCTCTTGTAGAAAAGCACACCCATAAGTTGGATGGGGCAGAGCCTTAGGTAATCACCAGGGTGGGACAACCTGTGTAAACCAGCTTATGGAGTCTCAAATATGGTGTCTCTGCTCTGTTTCCCTGTACGGGGTCTGCTCACAAAAGGGGCAATGGATGCTGACTGGCCTCTGGGGTTTTGTTAAGGAGGAAGCTGTCTCCTGCACTTGCCCTGATGCCAGACACTTCAATTTCTCCCTGTGTGCCACTGCTGCCCTTTTAGCTGCTGCAGCAGTGCTGGAGCCCAAAGGGAGTGAGTCTGCATAAGTCCTAAGTCTGTTTTGGGCTCTTTAAGAGGAAGACATCCAAGAATTCCTCAGTTTCTCCCACCACCCCAATGACACTGCTTTTTACTGCCAGAAGTTATGAAGACTTCTCTTCCTGGCACTAGAACCCTGGACTGGGTGGTCAGATGAGGGGCTGGGTCCCCTCACTCCCAAATGAGGTATCCCTCACAATTTTTATCTACCATACATAGATGTGGGACCACCTATTCCGTGTCTCTG
Organism: Tonatia bakeri; assembly: GCA_004024845.1. Lineage (NCBI taxonomy): Eukaryota > Metazoa > Chordata > Mammalia > Chiroptera > Phyllostomidae > Tonatia > Tonatia bakeri. The sequence continues at coordinate 65,628 of PVIA01008150.1, forward strand.
CCCATCATATGTGTCTGGATGAAGGTGACTTCTTTAATTCCTTAGTTGTCAGACTTCTATACAGCTCAATTTTCTGATGATTCTGGGTGTTAGTTGTTTTGTATTTTAGTTTTAATTTTTGCTATGGCTGTAAAAGGAGGTGAGCCATGTTTACCTATGCCTCCATCTTGACCAGTCTAATCCAATATACTTTAAACCAAAGAAATTTCTGTAATCTTCCCCCATCATCCTTTTCCAAATAACTAAATTCTTATAACAGAAATCAAAAGAGAATCCTGGGTCAAAATTATTTTCATGATTTTGTCACTATTGCAGAAGTCATTTTTCCCTTCCAATGTGAGTTGATCACTAATATTTGTTGAGTGTTTACTTTATTTTCCAGGCACTGTTCTAAATGCTTTAGATATATTAACTAATTTGCTCATCATGCTTCTCTGGTAAGTCCCATTATTATTCCTTATTATGAGGAGCAAACCAAAGCACAGAAAAGTTTGGCAATCATCCAAACAAATAAATCTGTTAAATGGAAGGCCAAGAATTTTAACCCAAGAAGTCTAACTCTGTAGCTGGTGCTCTTGACCACTACTACTACATCATCCTGGCTCTTTCAAGTCAAAACAGACTTTAAAATACTACTTCCATTTATATAAAATATCCAAAACAGATAAATCCATAAAAACAGAAAGTAGGTAAGTGGTTGTCCAGAGTTGTTGTGGGGGACTAGGGTGAGAAAAATGGAGTACAGAGCTTCCTTCTTTCTTTTTTTTTTAGAATAGAAACCTTTTTTTTTAAATTTTTATTTATTTATTTTAGATAGGGGGAAGGAAGGGAGAAAGAGAGGGAGAGAAAAATTGATGTGCAAGAGATACATCAATCGATTACCTCTCACATGCCCCCCACTGGGGATATGGCCCGCAACCCAGGCATTTGCTCTGACTGGGAATCAAACCAGAGACCTTCCAGTTCGAAGGCTGCCACTCAGTCCACTGAGACACACCAGCCAGAGTAGAGTACGGAGTTTCTTTCTGGGTGATGAATATTTTCTAAATTTGACTATAGTGACAGTTGCATAATGTTGTGAATATACTAGAATTATACATTTTACATGGGTGATCTGTAGCTCAATAAGGTTTTTTAAATGTTACTTCCCTGCCAATTGGGAGGTCAAAAAACAAAAGTACCTCTGAAAAACACCTCTCAGATCATGGAGTTCTTAAATTCACTGTACTCTGTGCAATACAGTTCATTCCAGTAAGCAGCCAGTCCTTTCAGTGATGGCTCCTCCTATATGAATGCGGTGTAGTATGCCAGAACTCTCCTCTTGTTTTAATATATCAAGGGCACAGAGTATTTTGCAAGCTTCTTTTATATCTACCAATTACACTGAGACCACAAAACTAAAGGTAAACATACTTCCTGTAACTAAAATATCACTTAGAGATTTGAGGAAAAGAGCTTAAATATTTTTCCGAAAGGGAACAGACAATTTTAAAGATTATTTATATATTAATACAAGTACAGCTATAGAGCAGATCAGAATGCATAAGATGAAGATAAAACATGAGATCTCAAGCATAGCCGTATCCTTAGCCTCCAGTTCTTTATAGCCACTCTCCCTGTGATTAAGTGGTTGAGTTGGAACTGATGACAAGCAGGACTTTCAACCTGGTCTTCTCCAGGCGTAGTCCATAGACTGATGCCAGTCTACAAATTCTTATTACTGATCCATGATGAATTAAATATCCAAGGTGAGAGTAAGCATTTAGGAACTCTTACAGCAATTTGATAATGTCATGACAAATTTGGACTTTCACTTTGCATTTTTTTTTGTTTTTCTCCCTTCATTTTCTAGTAATTCCTTTAAACTGTATTTCATAAAAGCATTGGTCTACAATATGGGAAATTAAAAAAAAAAAACCCAACTGGCCTTTCAACAGGTAGTGTGACAAGCACTTCTTTCAGCACTGGGAAGCATAAAGCACATGATGATGTCCCTGCTATTACAGAGAAGAAATCTGTTGAGACAAATATTGTCTGCATATCTAATCCACCCAGAGCAAGGATTAATCCTTCCCTTGAATTCACCATTACCTAAAACATTACTAATGCTGAGTATTCTCTCTGGACATGTTTAAAATATAGTGGTTATAGGCCTTGGGTTCCCATTACACCTTAAGCCTCAGGAACACCTGTATCCAAATGATGCCAATGATAAACAATAAGGAGAAAAAATATCTGACAAATATTTGTCAAAAGAGTAGGCATACTTCAAACTTGGGCTCCTAAAGATAAAAGCCATTCAAATGAAACAAGAAGTAGAAACCTAAAAACAAACCAATTTCTAAAGTCAAAACACGTGTATGTGTTTTGGTAGTGGGTGGAGGAGGTATAGGACTGGCAAATCATTCTATTGGGAATCCCCAAAGTATTCCTCTTTACCTGTACAGCATAACAGGGTCTAAATGTTCTTTGGCTTTTTAAAAGTGTGTACTGTGGAAACAAAACCTAGACTTTCCTGAAGCTACTCTACTGTGCCTACGTTTCCTTCCATGACAATATAGCTTTTATCAATAGTTTTTATTAAATCTATTTTAGGAAAAATTAAATCCATTTCAAAGTTGGCACAATAATCCCAACTTCTATTTAATAAAACACTTAAGTGAAACAAACTCTTTGAATATTCACAAATAAGAATAGTGATCTCAAACACATACAAACCTCACAGTCTCTTGCTGTCTAGATTAACAGTCATCTGTTAAGAGGGCAAAGTATCTATTTTTAAAATCTTCTGTCAATTTTACTTCTAAGTACCAACTATTCTTCAAATAAAATGAACCACACTTCATTTCATGCAGATCTTATTTTAAAAAACATTAAAAAACATCTGTAGGTCACTCAAATGCCTGAAATACTGATCAAATTCTGATTTACACAGATTTACGCTTGAGATTAACTTTCAAGAAGAAAATGATAAATGGAGAGACTAACTAACTACAAAACTAGAAATGAAAAGGCTATCTGAATACCATATAGTTAACTTCTGAGCCTTGATATTCATGTAGAGATATGAAAAAGCAAGCAATCCATGAAAACCAACTATGATCTGAGAGAGAAGAGTATACAGTAGATTCTAGTGGAACTCCAATCACATAATCAACTTATCCTGCAATCCATACAGTTCAGCTTACCCTGAGCCCTAGAAGTCCAATCCACCACTCACTACATTCAAAACTGCATGTGTGGACTTTGTAGGCAAAACATATTAAAAGATTCCAATAATTCCACATCAGATCAAATACCCTACTGGGATCTCTCAAAGGCATCTTTTAATTTTATTTATTTAATTTATTTTTTTTACCACAGTAGCACATTTTTTTATATATTTCATGAAAATGAGCTCCTAACATATTAGAAGTAACCTCAAAAGGAAAGGGAACTGGACTGTCTTTGCTTCATAGGCTTCTAACTCCTGTGTGTAGTCAGAAACAGAATGCTCTGATCACCATAAGCCTGAAAAGCTGTTTTAAAAGGGAAACACAAGAGGTAACCTGAATGTTTCAACAATTAGGACCACACAAAGGGAAAGTTTGAAAACCACCAGGAAAACCAAGTCTAAAATAATAGCAAACACTTATATGGTGTTTTCTAGATGCCTATTCCAAGTACTTTCCATATATTAACTCAAATATATTATTGAAAATAACTTGTGGTCATGCTTTATAACTAGATTCATCCTGTTGTTGTCTTTTTAAACTCACTTCTTTTACAGAGTTCTTGGAAAGCTCTTATATCCTAAACTAAAAGTAAACTACTTACTACAAAAACCTAAACATACTAATGTCACTGATTTTCAATCTCTTTACTAGTTCAACAGTTTATCGCTCCTTGGTGTTTTACAACATTAATCAACAAGACATTACTAGGCATTATAAAACTAGGAATCAAAATCATTGACCTGTTAGTCTGAAATTGAGTTTGCACACTGATATACTGTTTCCGTCAATTTCTATATATTAACAGTATAACCAGTATTTTTAGTATAAAATTCAACAGAAATACCACATGAAAAATAGTTACCTGAATTTGAATCTGGAAAAGACAAATAGCAAATATTGGTTTTCTGAAAAAGAAAAGAAAAGCTATATATGTTAATATACACACACCAAGAAAAACAAACTACAATACAGTAGACTATATAGAGCAATATTTTTACTTACTTCTCTATCAGTAAGTTTGGAATGTTGAGGATAAATTACCTAGAAGAAAAAGAGTTAAATTTTGTTAGACAAATATTCTGAGTGTATATTATAAACATTAGTAGGTACTTCTAAAATATTAGTTGACTACCGTCAAATAGTTTCAAGAAATAGTTCACAAACTTTAACAATGACACATGAGAAGCTGAGAGAATTGAGTAGGATTTATATTAGGCCAAAAAAAAAAATCTTTTTGATTCAAAGCTGTCTCTAAAGGACTGGTGAAATCTTGAGTTATCAAGAATGATTTACCAACTGAATTACCAATAACTCAAAGCTTATTGAGTCTTTTCTTTGGAAACCTAAAATCTAAAGAGAAATTTATCTATCAGCTCATATCTACTTCAAGCAATAATAATTTTACTGAGTTCAAGAAGCAGTATAAATTACTAACATCTTATTTAAAAGGTGAAGGAAAAATAATTATCTGTACTTTAGGAAATTTCAAAGGCTTTCTCCCACCATAAACCCTATTCCAAATTCCTCCAATTCCTTTAATCTTTGCATTTTCCTAAACAGGTTGGTTTAGTATCTACAGTAATCACAGCCACCTTGAAGGAAACTCCTGCCTCATACCCCCATTAAAAGAAGGTAGACTATGCCAGAACAGCTACTATGGGAAGAAGCACTAGGAAACACCAGATCCAAGGGCGCCCACTTCATAATCCAATCAACTGCCTGGATGTTGCTGCATAGGAAAATACTGCCCAAAAGAATATCAATGCCTAAGTGGACCAATCTAGATTCTCTCGGGAATGTCAAGAGATGGGATTAGGAGCAGCAGGTTAGCTAGAGGCTGACAACAAAAAGAGAGAAAATAACACAAAAGAGTAGCTAAATTATGTAAACATTGGGTTGCAAATGGGGGGATCCATGACTCCTACGTTTAAAAGAATCCATGAGTTCTATTATTAGTAATACCAGTCCCCAGAGCTGCCTGAGAGCCTGAAAATCTTCCCTTTCCAGAAATAACACTTAGTAATATCATATTACAGACTGTATTAAAGTGGTTTCACATATTTATTTCATTTATTTATAGTTCTCACAACAATAGACAAGGCTAGTAGTATATACCCATTTTATGTCTAAGAAAACTAAGATGAGAGAAAGATGGGGAGAATTAATACTTAATGAGCATCTTTTGGAGTTTTTAATTTTCACAACCCTATCAACTGCCCCATATTTACCAACAAGGGAATGAGTTCACAGTAGTTAAATAACTCTCCCAAAACCTGTCTAGCAAGTGCCAGAGCTAGGACTTGAATTTAGGTCTGGTTCCAAAGTATACAAGCCCCATTCCTCACTGCACCTATAGCAGTGATCATTAACATGCAATCACAGCCTTATATCCAGGTCTACGTGGAGGGTCCACAGAAGTAATACATCATATGAAAACCACCCACTATTCTTGAAATACAGAATGACACCAAAGCATATTCTTCCACTTACCCAGCTTTGTATCCCATGTTCTGACCAACCTGACTTAACCTCTGTCTCCACAATTCATGAAGGCAAGAACCTGGTCTCTCTTGTTCGCCACTCTATCTTGACACCTAGAACAGTCTCTGGTACATAGTAGATACTAAAAAAATATTTCTTCAATCAGTGAATATACCCTGCAATTAAGTCCATTCAACAACTCAGTATTTAATATATAATTCTTCTTTATGTATAGATACATCTCCCTTGAGACCCTTTTACCTTGTTCCTTTAAAGCAGAAATGGCAAGTTTATAACCTATTTAGCTATACGAGTGTTTTATAAAAATCTCATTACACCTTACCCTGCAGTTTGCTGGTCTAAAACTGGTAAGTTTAGTGGCCTGTGATAGTTTAATCTTAGTCTCTAAAATAAGTTTTATGTAAGTGCCCTCAGACTTTTATTTCTTGTGATTAAAATATCCACTCAAGCCCTGGCTGGCGTAGCTCAGTGGATTGAGCACGGGCTGCGAACCAGGCATCGCAGGTTCGATTCCCAGTCAGGGCACATGCCTAGGTTGCAGGCCATGTCCCCCAGCAACCGCACATTGATGTTTCTCTCTCTCTCCCTCTCCCTTCCCTCTCTAAAAATAAATAAATAAAATCTTAAAAAAATATATCCACTCAAAAGCAAATACAGAAAGTTTCATTTTTTTTCTTTTAAATAATCATAGTGGTTCCTTTGGACTTTGGTTTTGTATGGTTTAAAATACTACCATGACAATACAGAAAAAATACTGCTATGTTTTACCTATATAAAAGTAACTTAAATATACATGTGTGTATATATATGTATGTGTATTTAATAAGTTTATATACACTATATAAATTTAAGTAAGCTAAAAGGATTTAAGAACTACATAACCTATCAAGTCTGCCTTTTAAAAACTGTTTGTACTAAACTGCCAAACAGAATTCTCAAATTTCATTTTAATGTACTCTGTTAAGACTACCCAGTGTTTTATTCTGGAATAGATATATATTTTTAAAAACAATGTATTATTATTTGCAGTAACTATCCAAATGTTCGCTCTACATTTAAAATCAGAAAAATCCACACTTAATTTTTAAACCTCAATTAAACTCCCTATCTAAAAATAACAAAAGAAGAGTAACCACTGCCAAGTATCTTGAACTGCACAAATTGTAACAGTTCCTAGAATTATTTTCTATGTACATACTTTATTTCATGAAAAAAAAAGTTTAAATGTAAGTTTGGGCAATTGCTGTTAGGCAGTTAGCTCCTGATACCTATATGGAAATAATCAACTATGGATTGGCCCCAGTACCTGGAAATGCCTCTCTGCTTGAAGTTTTCTCTCTCCACAGCTCAAGTCCAGGCATCTCTGCCCCTAGGCCACTGGCATTCCTGGGAGGCATCAAAGGGGGACACAGCATCAGCTAATGTCACCCTGGCTTTGTTACCTAAAATAAGATCTCCTATGTCATAACAAATGAGGTAGAGGTGGCCAGGTATTACGTCAAGAAAAATGTTTTATTTGATATAATTATTAAGGCCTAAAAATGACACAGCATATATATCTCACATTGTGATAGAATAGGAAAAAAGGTGCCTCAGGAAAATATTAATATATATGCTGAAAAACAGTATTATAAAATGTTTTAAATGGGGCTATTTTCTATATGCCTATCTGCCACTTGCACCTACATACTCTAACATTCCCACGATAGAGGGAGAATAATCATGGTCCCAGGAAAAGGAAAATTAGTAGTAACAGTTAACTTACTGCTGGTATCACTTATACACGGGAAAATTCATGCCTACATGTACCCCGGTTGTGTATAAATGTGTGCTTGACTACTGCTGTGTGACTGAGTATCCATCTCCATTGCACACCCCACCTAGCACCCCAGGCTCAGAAGAGATTATTATTTCCCTAGAAACACCTGCCTTATCTGCTTCATAAACATTAACTCACATACAAACATCCTCATAACCTTAAAAAGAGGATGAATTACCCCATGTGGCATTCTTTCCAATAATGTTTAACCTCAGACCAATCATGAGAACATACCAGAAAAGCCCAATTTCAAAGACATCCTACAAAATACCTGCCTAGTACTATTCCAAAGTGTAAAGGTTATGGACTTCCGGCCAAGATGGAGGCATAAGTAGTCGCAGTTTGCCTTCTCACGCAACCAAAGCTAAGGACAACAAAAATTGAGAAACAAGAAACAACCAGAACAGAGGGAAATGAACCGAATGGAAGTCTCACTACCATACAACCAGACCGGTAAGGAGGGGCAGAGTCGGAGGCCTATGGAGAGGGGTTGAGGGATCCCGGCAGGAAAGAGTGGTGGCTGGCATGCTGGCGCGCAGGGCGCAGACGGCAGCTGGCGGACCCCAGAAGCGCAGGGGCGGCTGACGGACCCAGTGGCACACCCTGGGCATAGGAGGCAACGAGCAGACCCAGTGAGGCACTCAAGGCAGCTGGCTGGCCGCAGCTACACATTCGTGCACAAACTAAGCGAAATCAGGCAGCAACATAGACCACGCAACGCAGGGCCCCAGCGCCGGGAAACAAAGCCTAAGAGCACCCACTGAAAACACCTGTGGGAGGTGAGGCCGGGAGATTCTCTCAGCCTCACAGGAGGCTCCTCGGGGAAACCCACAGAGTCAGAGAAAGTGCACAGGCCCACCCACCTGGGAGCCAGCACCTGGGGAGCCCAGTTTGCTTGTGGGAGGCAGCAGGGGGGACTGGAGTCCTAGAGAGAGCAGAGCAGGCGCCATTGCTCCCACTCAGACACCGCCCACACACACAACGTCACAACCCAGCAACTGGGGTGCCCCGCCCTGGTGAACACCTAAGGCTCTGCCGCCCTTATGTAACACCGACAACCACACCAAAGGAAAATAAAAAATAAAAAAGATGGCTCAAACAGAATTGAAAGCCCCAGAACCAATTTTTTTAAGTGATCAAGAGATAGCCAACCTATCAGATGCACAGTTCAAAGCACTGGTGATCAGGATGCTCACAGAATTGGTTGACTTTGGTCATAAATTAGATGAGCAAATGCAGGCTACAATAAGAGAAATGAAGGAAAAATGCACAGGGAACCAATAGTGAGGGGAAGAAAACTGGGACTCAAATCAATGGAGTGGACCAGAAGGAAGAAAGGAACAACCAAACAGAAAAGAATGAAGAAACAAGAATTCAAAAAAATGAGGAGAAGCTTAGGGACCTCCAGGATATCTTTAAACGTTCCAACATCCCAATTATAGGGGTACCAGAAAGGGAAAAGGAAGAGCAAGAAATGGAACACGTATTTGAATACGTAATGAAGGATAACTTCCCCAATCTGGTAAGGGAAATAGATTTCCAGGAAGCTCAGAGAGTCCCAAAGAGGTTGGACCCAAGGAGGAACACGCCAAGGCACATCATAAGTACATTAGCCAAGGTAAAAATGAAGGAGAGAATCCTAAAAGCAGCAAAAGATAAGGGGACAGTTACCTACAAAGGAGTTCCCATCAGAATGTCAGCTGATTTCTCGAAAGAGACCTTGCAGGCAAGAAGGGACTGGAAAGAGGTATTCCAAGTCATGAAAGGCAAGGGCCTACATCCTAGATTGCTCTATCTAGCAAAGCTTTCATTTAGAATGGAAGGGCAGATAAAGTGCTTCTCAGACAAGGTCAAGTTAGAGGAGTTCATCATCACCAAGCCCTTATTATATGAAATGTTAAAGGGACTTACCTAAGAAAATGAAGATTAAAAATATGAACAGTAAAAAA
>PVIA01008151.1:0-75075 GCA_004024845.1 Tonatia bakeri
GAGATTAGGAGGCTTCTTGCAGAATGAGGACTCAGGCTATGTCAAAACTGAGGGGTGAAGGTCAATCACCCCCTTTTTCTATAGACCCCCAAATCCTTCCCTGAGGTCCCCTTTGCAACCATGGCTGTCTTAGGTCATCCCTCTCTTGAGGAATCTTATTTGCCATCGACTAACCAGTCATCCTCCCAGGGCCAAGCAGGGTGAAGTAGAAGGGGGCAGAGGCAGTGCCCCTGCCAGGAAGATAAGCTTTGTCTCCTTAGTGGCTTATGTTCCGAAGGTCTTTTACTCAGCTTTAGCCATGGGGGATTACAGCTTCTGAAAGGCAGGGTGGTTCCCAACAAATTACTTCCTTGTTTTGGGCAGCTAGGTACAGGGTAAAGAGCTTTTCCTACATCTGCTGTTTCTCAGTTGTCTTCAGTTCAAAATAATTTGTATGTCAAAGTAGCAAATTTTGGGGTGGAGTGTTCTGATCCCCTTTAATAGTAAAATAGTGATGAGTTTTTAGCATTTATTCCCTTTTTTTATGTAATTGTAAATTTAAATAATTTAATTTTAATAATGACTTTAAAAACCAGCTCACAAAATTTTTGAAAATTTAAAATTTGGTTTTACTGAGCCAGTTAAAGCCAGCTCCAGCCTACCACCCAAACCATGCCAATTAATTTCCCATACAGTTATAGCCTGGCTCCTGCCTACATTTTTGATCTTCTGCTCCTCTGCCTTTTCTCTAAGCTCCAAAGACGGTTTTCTTCCAACCACTTGCCGGTCATCGCCTGTTTGCATCACGCAAAGTAAAGTCTCCTCATTAGACAGGCCTTCCCCGACACTCGTGCTGAAATACTCGTCATTCTTTATCCCACTATCTCTGTTTTATCTTCTTCCTTGCACATGCCCTTCTTTTGGCTTGTACCTCCATATTTTAAATAATATGTTATTTGACTTATTCTTGATTTCTTTTAGATTTAGCTATTTCTGGTAACCTCCTATGACATAAAATGAGAATTTAGTCCTCACACCAAGCCACCACACATACACTCATCCTCTGCCCTATTCTTCCTAATTTAAGAAAAAAATAATCCTGCCATAACACCAAATAGGTTCCAAAAATGTAACTTCATACAGTGTAAGGTTGAGTTACTCCAAAATAATAAACATCCAGGGTAAGTGTGCTTGGGAGACAGGAACCAATCACCAATCATGTTATATCCAAATTCATATTATCGTGGGTGCTATCATCGGGTGTGTTAGGGTGGCTGTTGCTGCAGTCTGTGAAAGAATTCACAGAGGAAAAGGCAGAGAGCAAAGTTTTAATTCACTTTCCACGAGGGAAAGGGGCTAGTGTGAAGAGATACAACAGCTGTGAAAAGTTGGGGCTCTGAGTTTTTATTGGCTGATAAAGGGGGAGAGGAAGAGGAATGGAGCTGGGTAGACACGGCAGTTAGTTGTAAATTAGGAGGTTTCTGGCTGATTGTTCAGGCTTCAGCTCATTCTGATGCCATCTTTGGGAACAGGGTCTGGAAGCTCTGGTGTGGCCTGTCTTGTAGGTACACATTTTGAAACACCCGCTCCAGGGATCTTGCGTGAGGAATGCTTTTCAGCAGTTGCTCCGGTCCTGAGAGCAGAGGCTCAGAAAAACGACATTTGGTCATGCCTGACGGACTCAAGGGACGGCAGACAACTAGTGCTGGCAAAGAGGGCCTGAAAGAGACCTTTGTTGTTCTTTCCGGGTATGTAATTGTGGTGCGTTGCTGTCCTTGTGTCACATATTTTGGTATTGTATAGTTATTCCTGGCTGAGCCATAGTAATAGTTCAGCTTTATTTTGTTTTCTTTCGCCTGCTGTCAGATACTTGAACACCAGTCAGGCATTACTCCTCTGGTCTAACCCCCCGATAGTTTTCCGTCACACTTAAAACAGAACTCTGACTTTTTACAGCAGAAGGTGCGGTGTCATCTGCTCTCCCGCTACATCTCTGCTGCTGTCCCTACCGCTCTTCTCTCCCCGGGCCTGAGCCACACGGGCCTTCTTCCTGTCCCAGCTTCCTGTTTCATTGCCTGCCAACTTGCTGTCCTGTCTGCCTAGAAAGCTCTTTGGATATCTAAGTGGTTCACTCCATTCTGGTTTCTTAAACAATAATGAAGTTACATAATGTGTAGAATTTTTAGCCTCCTTTGATACTTATTGTATTAGTTTCCAATAAATATTTACTTAAAATGCTTTTTGATTGTTGCATGACATTAATGAATGTTACCATTTGACTCTGATCCCAAACACCTGTCATACTAAGCCAAGTCTGAACAAGGATGTGGGAACAGCAGTAGAAACAAGGTTCCTAAGCAAGATTGAGGCCCTTCCAAGTGGTGTCTGATATACATATATACATGGCGTCGGGTATTGGTGTATAGATTTCAGTTTCTAGAAGGTTAAGCAGATGCTACTGACATTACAAGAAACCAACTGAAATGAAACACCTGGGCCTAATCCCAAGACTACACTTTAGACCAATTTTCAGTTATAAAGATAACCTTTTAAAAGTCTATTTCCAATGTGTCAGAGACCTTTTGTGAAGTAAGAATGAATTACGAGAGAAGGAAAAAAGTAAAGACACAAAACTGTACCCCCATTGGTCATGTGTTTGTGCCCCACGGCAATGTCCCATTGCTGTGAAAGTTTCCACCTGCTCTCAGTTGCTTGCTTTATCTCCTCGGGAAACGTGCAGTCAGGGATTGGCCTGGGTCTGTGGGCCACGCTCCCAGCAGCACAGCTTTAGAGATCCACCTGCAGGAGATCCACCTCCAGGAGATCACCCCAACCCTTTATGCCTTGTCCCTCCCCACTTAACGCTTCAGGTGAAGCCTGCAGTGAATTGTTCTCTTGGTGACAAAACCATTTTTAGAAATTATTATTATTATTCCTGTAGTACATGTTCACTATAGAAGTAATAAAAGTAAACATTTTGAATCCCTCAATTCTGTCATCACTGTATGCATTGATATTCATACTCATAAACGCATAGTTACACGTCTGTACAGGGGAGGGGATGCCAACACAAACACCTTATTAGAGAAAGCTCTTTAACTGCTCTTTACAAGTTGCACAGTGTGATGCGAAACATTTACATACCAGTGTGTACATTTGCAGCATCATTTTTAATATTTTCATGGGATTCTATTGTATGAGTGCATCATTTACTTAACCAGTCTCCTATTCAGTCAGCCAGCAACTATTTACTGATCACCTAGTCTTTGCTAGAAATGGGCCAGGGAGCAATAAGCAAGAAAAGATTCTGCCTTAGGGGAACTTACACTGTAGGGGCTGAGATAGAGAGTAAACACGTTCAACTCACATGAAAAGGATACTGATTTGTCAGCATCTAACAACCTTGAGTCTTCATTTCATGAGAGGCAGGAAGCAGGTGTCTGCAGGAAGCCTGTGTGAAATTTTTTAAGTCAAAGTACCCCCAAAAACTGATTCAGACGCGTTTACACAATTAACGTGGATTTTTAAAACCTAGTTTTAAATTTTTACCTACAAAATTGAGGGTGTTTTGGGGAAAATTATACAGTCTGCATGAATCAGCACGGATGCTATCTTGTGGCATCTCTCTCATGCATGTCCACTGCTTTACACCTAAAGCACTAAGCATAACAAGAATAAAACTCACAATTCCATTATTGCAAAGGATGTTAAAAGATCCACAATAGCCATAGTGTCCCAGTTATATTTAATTTTTCACTTTTGTGAAATCTAGAAATTAAACACTGTCATAGGATGTTAATTTTTCACTTTTGTAAAATCTAGAAATTAAACACTGTCATATGATGTTTACAAGTGTAAATCAACATTTTTGGGGACAGTGTGGCTGTGTCAAAATTTTAATGTGCATACTCTGTTTTGTGTAATTATATACCTTAACTACATGTACATTGTAAAAACAAAATCACACAATACAATAGAGCATATTGGGTAAAAAGTCTCCTTTTCATTCTTAAACCCAATCCTCTTAGTCGCCCTGGTCCCTCCCCAGAGACGATCACTCAGCAGTTTCTGGTATCACCTTCCAGAAAGAGTCCATGCAAAATACATGTCACAGCAATTCCACTTCTAAGACTCCGTCCAACAAAAACAGTCGCACATGTACACAAACAGATGCATAAGGATATCCGTTTTGTAAGTGTAACAGCAAAATGTAGAAACAATCTGCATGTCCAATCATAAAGTATTAACAAATTATGACATACCCATACTTAGGAATACTGTGCACCTATAAAAAGAATGAGGGAGATATATATTAACTTGGAAAAACCTCCAACACATATTGTTAGGTAAAAAAATGCAGAAAGTAAGTATAATTTTATCACATCAATGTAGCAATCCTACATGCCGGGTGTATCTGTATATGTAATATACAGGTTCTGCAGAAGCAAAGCCTGGCTGAGTGGGCTTGGTAGGGAAATCAGTCCTACTGCTGTAACAATGTGAAGTTTCAATTTGAGCATTCCACCTAAAATGTCGCATGGTGTGCTTGAGTGTGATACTGTTGTTGCACAGTTACACGCTTATGATTTTGTAATAAAAGATTTTGTGACAAAAAGGGGCATTATTTGTGCCAGATGTTGTATGCATGGGCATGTATATGCCTTTCAAGAAAACACTGGGCTAGAAGAAATGGAGGATTTTTTACTCTGTTCTATATTGTTTGAAATGTTTACTATAATAATGGATTTAAGTATTATTTATATAATAACTTTTTTTAAGTATTTGTATTGATTATGCTATTACAGTTTTCCCAATTTTTTCTCCCTTTATCCCTCCTCCACCCTGCCCCCACAACCCCCCAGCATTCCCCCAACCCCTAGTTCGTGTCCATGGGTTGTACATATAATTTCTTTGAGTCCTCTGTTTCCTATACCATCTTTATCTCTTCCCACCTATTTTATGCCTACTAATTATGCTTCTTCTTCCCTATACCGTTTCCCTGCTATTTTTCCCTTGCCCCTCCCCACTGAAATCCCTCCATGTGATCTCCATTTCTCTGATTCTGTTCCTGTTCTGTTTGTTTGCTTAGTTTTTGTTTTTGTTGTTTTTCTTTTCTTTTAGGTTCATTTGTTGATAGTTGTGACTTTGTTGTCATTTTACTGTTCATATTTTTTATCTTTTCTTAGATGAGTCCCTTTAACATTTCATATAATAAGGGCTTAGTGATGATGAACTCCTTTAACTTGACCTTATCTGGGAAGCACTTTATCTGCTCTTCCATTCTAAATGATAGCTTTGCTGGATAGAGTAATCTTGGAAGTAGGTCCTTGCCTTTCATGACTTGGAATACTTCTTTCCAGCCCTTTTTTGCCTTCTCAAGGTTTCTTTGAGAAATGAGCTGATAGTCTTATGGGAACTCCTTTGTAGGTAACTGTCTCCTTTTCTCTTGCTGCTTTTAAGATTCTCTCCTTATTTTTCATCTTGGATGAGTTAATGATGATGTGCTCTGGTGTGTTCCTCCTTGAGTCCAACTTCTTTGGGACTCTCTGAGCTTCCTGGACTTCCTGGAAGTCTGTTTCCTTTGCAAGATTGGGGAGGTTCTCCTTCATTATTTCTTCAAATAAGTTTTTGATTTCTTGCTTTTCCTCTTCTCCTTCTGGTACCCCTATGATTCAGATGTTGGAACATTTAAAGTTGTCCCAGACGTTCCTAAGCCTCTCCTCATTTTTTTGAATTCTTGTTTCTTGATTCTGTTCTGGTTGAATGTTTATTTCTTCCTTCTGCTCCAAATTGTTGATTTGAGTTCCAGTTTCCTTCCCATCACTGTTGGTTACTTGTACATTTTCCTTTGTTTCACTTCTCATAGCCTTCACTTTTCTTCTATTTTGCTACCATACTCAACCATTTCTGTAAGTATCCTGATTACTAGTGTTTTGAACTCTGTATATGATAGTTTGGCTATCTCTTCATCACTGAGTTGTATTTTTTCTGGAGCTTTGATCTGTTCTTTCATTCAGACCATATTTTTTGTCTGGGTTCACCTACGTAGTAAGGGGCAAAGCCTTAGGTATTTGTCAGGGCAGGGCAACCCAAGTGACTGCATTGTGTCACCGTCTGTGGGGGAGGGGTCTCAAAGGGAACAATGCTGCTTGCTTGGCTCTCAGTAGGCTCTCAGTCACTTCCTCGGTACCCATAAGCAAGTTGGGCTCTTCCAGTGCTGATTCCCGGATGGGTGGATTTGTGTATCTTCTAGGACCCTGTGAGTCTCTCCAACGAACTCTCCTGTGAGGCTGGGAGTTTCTCCTGCTGCATCAACCCCCACAGGTTTTTTCAGTCACAGGCTTCAAGGCTTTATTTTCCTGAGCTGGAACCCTGGGTTGCATGGTCTGTCTCGCTCCCCAGTTGTTCCTCCTGGTTTGCCTGCATACAAATGTGGGACTTCTGGTTCACCAGCCACCACCCCAAACCTCCAGCCACCACCTTGCCGAGAGTTCTCTCCACCTGGCTTCCTGTCATCACCCCTCCTACCAGTCTAGATGAATGTTTCCTCTTTAACTCCTTGGTTGTCAGACTTCCATACAGTTTGATTTTCTGGCAGTTCTGGTTGGTTTTTGTTTTTAAATTTTGTTGTTGTCCTTCTTTTGGTTGTGCAAGGAGGCACAGTGTGTCTACCTACACCTCCATCTTGGTCAGAAAGACTTTTTTTCATAGAGAACTTTCTTTCTATTCTTAAAAATGTCAGTTTTAAAACTCAGCAATATCCAGTTTGAAGAAAATATCTAGTTCTAAGCTTCCAAATAATCTTAGCATCAAAAGAGAAAAAAATTAAAGATTATATATATATTACTTTTATTTTTCATACTAAATGGCATATCTTCTAGACAGTGTCTCTATTTGGTGTCTGTCTTTCTAAATATGCACACATTAGTAGAATATGTTATGTGTTTAAATACTTCATGGCTTTGGGATTTGTAAATCTTTTTAGATTTAGCATTTTACAAGTGACAGTGCAGAATTTAAAAATTTTAAGCAGTGTTTACTTACTTAGTTCGGACTATGATGAAGCATCTCAAAACCATATTGCTACTGTAAATTTAATATGTGACATTTATACATTTTTTCGTTCATACAACTTTCTACTTAATTTTCATTGTGTTCTAGTGACAGTTTCATAATGGAGTATATAAAATAATTTCAAATATATCCATTTCTTTCAGGACTTTAAATGTCTTGGAAACAAGAATTGGAATTTATAAAGAGAGATAAAGCTGCCAGAGTCATTCAGAAGGCCTGGAAAAGTTTCCTTGTAAGGATTTTTCCTTTTGTACCTTTACTGGGATATAATTTAGATATCGTATGGTTCCCCTCCTTACAGTGTACATTACAGTACTTTTTAGTATATTTACAGAGTTGTATACAACACTTTGCCTTAAAAGCACACATTTTTAAAAAATTCAAAAAGTTAACATTAATTAATATTCTCATTAGTCTCACAAATATTTTATGTTGTTCCTCATCTGGGCCAGGCATTTTGATAATAGCTACTATCAATGGAAGTATCAGTAATTGCCCTGGCTGATGTAGCTCAATGGAGTGAGCACGGACCTGTGAACCAAAGGGACGCCAGTTTGATTCCCAGTCAGGGCACATGTCTGGGTTGCAGGCCAGGTCCCCAGTAGGGGGTGTGCGAGAGGCAAACACATTGATGTTTCTCTCCCTTTCTTTCTCCTTCCCTTCCCCTTTTTCTAAAAATAAGTAAATAAAGTCTTTTTTAAAAAAGTATCAGTAATTGGATCATTTGGATTTCACCGCTAAAAACTCTATTTCTTGACTCTGGGATCATGTTGGTGGGCAGGTGTTAGGAATACATTTACTCATTAAATATTAACTGAGTACCTACTCTTGAGGACTGAAAGTTCAATAATAAACCACATCTGGGCTAATGCAGCAGTTTCTTATCAAGCTCTACATGGGAAGAGCTTGTCTTTTTATCCAATAAGGACAATGTGTTCCAAGTCGATCTACCTGGTTAGGGAGCAAAATGACTTCACTCTTCTCTCTCATACAGCAGCTTTCTGTCTGCTGACAACTTTGTGTGAAGTGGTTTGGCTCTGTTTCTAGCACACAAGAATACCTTTGTATCAGTTAATCAGGTTTTTCAAAGTAGCTTCCATTATTTGCCTCTACTGCCTCTATCGAAGCCATAAAACCTACTCTGGGAGGTAACTATTGATTTTCAACACTGAAATAACTTTTTTTCTTAAAATCTACTATTCTTTTGATGGTTTCAGTGCGCATACTTGTCATCTAGGCTTAAGCTTTTCTGTCATTTGTAGCTTCTCTTACATCCAAGTCCAATGAACCACGTGCCTTTCTTTCCCTGGCACGGGGCTAGCACTTTACAGTACTTCTTTGCCATTAAGGAGCTTCAGTAGAGAACGCATATATATAAACAAGCAAGTTGGGTGTGTGTGTGTGTATTTTAGCCAGATGGTAGACTGAGTACACATTTTCACTTTTTGTCCCTCCAAAACCCCATTGAAATAACAATATACAGAAACTTAACACATAAAAGAAGGGTGTTTGTGAGCAAATAAGAAATTTTATCTCATTTACAGAAAACCAAAATAGATTATAGCGTCCAGCTAAACAATACTGTGTAGAAGACTTGCCCAAATACACTTCAAAGGGGCTCCAGTGAGAGAGCTGGTTTGCCATTGGAAGCCTAGAACAAATATCAATTAGGAGTTAGCAATTTAAAAGGCCTGGAAGAAAGTGAGTGGATACAAGGGGGCTGATTGAAGGTCTATACACGGAACAGCTATCTGTATGATTTGTCTCCCCTGTCACTTTAAGGTCCAAAGCTTCAGGCAGATGGATATTTAACATTAGCAAAAAATCTTTTGCTAAATCTTTTGCTAAAAAATCTTTTGTGAATGGATATGTACCATTGGGAGAAAAAAACCCTGAAGGCTTATTTCTAAAAAAATTAAATGAACTATCTGGGAAAGCTAATTCTAGCATGAACTTGGCACTCCACATAAAAAACCTCTTAATTTTAGTATACGAGAGTCACCCTGATTAATTGCTGGCTATCTGACCATCCCCTATAAGAAAGCCTGTTGATTAGCTTAATCCATCCACATCACAAAGCTCCCAGGCAATCTTTCGCTCATGAAAGTGAGTAGTCAGAAAATAGGAGACTACCCAAAAACACAGGATTTACTTGCTCCCTAGAAGAATTGACACAGACTTTCATTCTCAGTTAGGGTCCTGTCACACATAAGCCACTGACAGACTGCACGTGTGAGAGTGGTTTTCCACACAGCCTGGCGTACAGTGCACTCGGCACTGGGTTTGTGCAAGTACACACTATGATGTTCACATGATGAAATTGCCTAATGATGCATTTTTCAAACTGTGTTTCTGTTGTTACGTGGCACATGACTGTATTAATGGACAACCAAGGATCACCTGACATTTAAGAAAAATGTTACAAAAACAAAAAGAAACAGAAAGAGAAATAACAAACCTGAAGGATTACCATAAAAGTGACAATTAGTTCAGGTTAGATCAGTATGGCGAATGGCTGTAAGGGGGATCTATCTGGTGATAAAACAATACCTCATGCAATAGAAGGTATGTCTGAGAAGTTGGACTTAAAAGTGGTTAGAAATTCTGAAAAAGGGCTAACCATGAAAGCCATGGTTCAAGTATAAGACAAATTAAAATAGTTCTAATATATAAAGAGAATACATTTGATCTTCAAATTGTGGTATTAGTGCTAATTTGATTTAAGATAAGCAAGCTGGAGACAGAGAGTTTACCAGGGGTTATTAAGGGTGTTTTTATGAAAAAGGGCATGAGGAGAGGGTTACCAAAAAAAATAGCTTTCCAAGATTGAAGAATTTTTAGGAGTTGACTAAATTTGCACTAACATGAAAAACAGATAAGGTTTGCAAATCACTGGAATTATTTACAGGATTGAAGAGTATTCTGTATTGGTAATTATAGATAATATTAATTGAGTGCTTTCTTATCCAGAAGTTGTTCTAAGTGCTTTACAAATATTAACACATTCATTGTTCAGCATAGATGTATGAGATAGCTACTATCATCCCCCTGTTTTAGATAAGAATCTGAGCAGATTGGTTAAGTTACTTATCTAGAGTCATACAGCTAGTAAGAACTAACAGTTGAACCAGACAATATTATGCCATAGTCAATGTTCTTACTCACCTGACTATATTTTGTCTTTCTCCTAGATTACTCTGGAGTATACAGAAGTGATCCAACCAAAGTTCTGGATAATCTATTCATAGTTGCTAGTGATACAATTACAAACTTAAGGGTAAAACTCTTTGTGAAAATAATACCAACATTGCTTGGCTTGTCAAAGGAAACCTTGAGTGGATAATATTCTAAAATCTAGTTTAAATATATAAAATCTGTTTTATGGTTTTTACTCATTTTGCCCAGTTCTGACCATAAAATTTTATGTGTTTGAACCTTTAGAATGTTACTGTATTCCAACACTTTAAAAATCTGATTAATATAAGAAGACAAGGGGAACCACGTCAGATAGTAAGATATATTAATCCTAAAGAGGTAAGAACATTATTTATTTTTTATTTTTTAAATTTTCTTTTAGATTTTATTTATTTGTTTTTAGAGAGAGAGAAAGAGAGGGAGAAAAAGAGGGAGAGAAACATCGATGTACGAGAGAAACATCAATCAGTTGCCTCATGCACACGCCCCACCCAGGGACCTGGCGTGCACCCTAGGCCTGTGCCCTGACCAGGATGGAACCAGCGACCTTTTACTTGCAGGATGATGCCCAACCAAATGAGCCATGCCAGCCAGGGCAAGAACATTGTTTATTGATACACTACCTTTTTTTCTTTCATAAAATTGTGTTTATAAACTCAATGTGATTGTAGTTGTTCCTTTTAAAACCTTTTTTTAAAATTTTATTTTAATCATTGTTCAAGTAGTTTTCTCCCCTTTACTCCCAATCCAGCCCACCCACCCCTCCCTCCCAACTTCCCTCCCATTACCCCCCTCCCCCTAGTTTTTATCCATGTGTCTTTTAACTTTGTTCCTGTAAACCCTTCCCCCTTCCCCTGAAATTCCCTCTTCTCTCTCCTCCTTTTAAAAACTTTTTATTGAAGTACTAAGCACACATAAAAAATCATTATACATATATGTGTAACTCAGTGGGTCATTACAAGCAAACCCTTGCATAAAACCATCATCCAGATTCTTAGTCTGGCCAGAAGTTTATTGATTTTACTGATCTTTTCAAAGAACCAGCTTTTAGTTTGTTTGATTTTCTCTATTGATTTTCTGCTTTCAACTTCACAGATTTCTGTTCTGTTTTTCATCTCATTTCTTCTCCCTACTTTTGACTTAATTTGTTTTCTTTTTCTAGATTCTTAAGGTGGAATCTTAGATTACTGATTTCAAATCTTTGTTGTTTTCTAATATATGCATTCAACACTGTAAATTGTCATCTAAGCACTATTTTTACTGTATCTGACAAAATTGATCAGTTGTAGTTTCTTTTCATTTATTTAAAAATATTTAAAATTTAAAATCCAGAGACTTCTTATTCGACCCATTTGATATTTAGAAGTATGTTGTTTAATTTCCAAGTTTTTGGGTTTTCCATCTGTGCTTCTGCTATTGATTTCTAGTTTAATTCCATTGGGACCTGAGAGCATGCTTTGTCTGATTTCTATTCTTTTACATTTGTTAAGTTGCATTTTATGGTCTAGACAGTGTTCCCTCTTGGTCAGTGTTTCCTGTGGGCTTGAGAAGAATGTATATTCTGCTGTTGTTGGATGAAATGTTCAATAAATGTCAATTAGATCCAGTTATGGATGGTGCTGTTTATGTCTAATTAATGGCCTTCTGTTAGTAATTCCTCTAGTTGTCCTTGCAATTCTGTTAGTTTTTGCCTTATATATTTTGATGCCCTGTTGTTAGGCATATGCACATTAGGGATTGTTGCTATGCCTTCTTAAAAAATTGACCACTTTATCATCAAGTAATGTTCCTTTTTTCTGAAAAATTTCCTTCTTCTGAATTCTAAAATTAATATAGCTGCCCAGCTTTCATTTGATTAAACTGCCATATCTTTCTCCATCCCTTTGCTTTTAACAAGTTTGTCTTCATATTGAAAGTGGGTTTTTGTAAACATATAGTTGGGTCTTATTTTTTATCTCCTCTGACAGTCTCTGCCTTTTAATTGGT
Source organism: Tonatia bakeri (assembly GCA_004024845.1). Taxonomy (NCBI): domain Eukaryota; kingdom Metazoa; phylum Chordata; class Mammalia; order Chiroptera; family Phyllostomidae; genus Tonatia; species Tonatia bakeri. The sequence goes on from PVIA01008151.1 coordinate 12,235, forward strand.
ACATTTAGACCATTGATATTTAAAGTAATTATTGATACAGCTTGATCTACCTTATCTGTTACCATTTCCTAACAGCATTGCCAAAGGGTTCTTGTCTGTTCTTTCTTCCCTCTGTCTCTCTCTTTCTCTCTACTTATTTGTCTTGCACTCTTTCCATGCCTTCTCTGGTTTTAACTGAGCATTTTATATGATTACATTTTCTCTTGTCTCTTAGTATATAAATTTTACTTCTTTTTAACTTTTTTTTTGGTTGCCTTAGAGTTTGCAGTGAACCAATTTACAGCTAATCTAAGTCCACTTTTTTTAGATTATATTTATCTATTTTTTTAGAAAAGGGGAAGGGAAAGAGAAAGAAAGGGAGAGAAACACTGATGTGCAAGAGAAACATCAACTGGTTGCCTCTCCCAGGTCCCAGCAGGGTCCTAGCCCACAACCCAGGCATGTGTCCTGACCGCACATCAAACTGGCGATTTTCGGTCTGTGGGACAATGCCCAACCGACTGAGCCACACCAGCCAGGCCTTTAAGTCCACTTACAATAACGGTAAATCAAATCTCTCATAAACTTAAGAGACAAAGTCACACTAGAGGGAATGTAACTACCTCAAACACACAACCACCCCTACCTTTATTTGGGTCTGTAGATGGTAGAAGAATAAATAATTAATCTCAAATCTTCCAAAGAATATAACTGAATTTCCCATAGTATATCATGGTTGAGGTACTCACATCTGAGAGACAGGGAAAAATTAGAAGTGGATAAATGGATGTGGATTACTAAAGCTGTAATTCAGACTTCACCAAGCTCAATCTCTGAGTAGGTTTGATGTGATCAGCCCCTCACACTAACTGACTAAAACAGGAGGGGTAAAATTTCATGGAGCTGTACATTTAAGATTTTCCTACTTTAGTGGGAAAGGGGTATTTAAATACACACACACATATACATATATATATATATACACATATAAATATATACATATATACACGTGTGTATGAGCTTTCCAGAAAGTAGCCAGCCATGCACTCTAAAAAAGACATTTATTTTTTTTAATTTTAATATATTTTATTGATTATGTTATTATAATTGTCCCATTTTTTTCTCCCAAAGGGAAATTTTTCCCCTTCTGCCTTGTACCCCTTTCCCACCATCATTCCTCCACCTTAGTTCATGTCCATGGTTGTACATATAAGTTCTTCGGCTTCTTCATTTCCTACACTATTCTTAACCTCCCCCTGCCTCTTTTGTACCTGCCATTTATGCTTCTTATTCCCTGTAACTTTTCCCCCATTCTCCCCGCTACCCCTCCCCACTGCTAACCCTTCATGTAATCTCTATTTCTGTGAATCTGTTCCTCTTCCAGTTGTTTGCTTAGTTTGTTTTTGTTTTTTAGGTTCAGTTGTTCATAATAGTGAGTTTATTGTTATTTTACTGTTCATAGTTTTGATCTTTTTCTTAGATAAGTCCCTTTAACATTTCATATTATAAGGTCTTTGGTAATGATGAACTCCTTTAACTTGACCTTATCTGGGAAGCACTTTATCTGCCCTTCCATTCTAAATGATAGCTTTGCTGGATAGAGTAATCTTGGAAGTAGGTCCTTGCCTTTCATGACTTGGAATACTTCTTTTCAGCCCTTTTTGGCCTTCTCAAGGTTTCTTTGAGAAATGAGCTGATAGTCTTATGGGAACTCTTTTGTAGGTAACTGTCTCCTTTTCTCTTGCTGCTTTTAAGATTCTCTCCTTATCTTTCATCGTGGGTGAGTTAATGATGATGTGCCTTGGTGTGTTCCTCCTTGGGTCCAACTTCTTTGGGACTCTCTGAGCTTCCTGGACTTCCTGGAAGTCTGTTTCCTTTGCAAGATTGGGGAAGTTCTCCTTCATTATTTCTTCAAATAAGTTTTCAATTTCTCGCTTTTCCTCTTCTCCTTCTGGTACCCCTATGATTCAGATGTTGGAACATTTAAAGTTGTCCCAGACTTTCCTAAGCCTCTCTTGTTTCTTCATTCTTTTCTGGTTGAATGTCTATTTCTTCCTTCTGCTCCAAATCTTTGATTTGAGTCCCAGTTTCCTTCCTGTCATTGTTGGTTTCCTGTACATTTTCCTTTATTTCACTTCTAATAGCCTTCACTTTTTCTTCTATTTTGCTACCATACTCAACCATTTCTGTGAGTATCCTGATTACCAGTGTTTTGAACTCTGTATATGATAGTTTGGCTATCTCTTCATCACTGAGTTGTATTTTTTCTGGAGCTTTGATCTGTTCTTTCATTCAGGCCATATTTTTTTGTCTTGGTGGGCTTGTTATGTAGTAAGGGGCAGTGCCTTGGGTATTCACTAGGGTGGGGCAACCACATGGCTAAATTGTGGCATTGTATGTGAGGGAAAGGTCTGAGAGGGAACAATGCTGCTTGCTCAACTCTTGTTGGGCTTTCAGTCACTTCCTTCACTACCCACAAGCCAATTGGACCTTTTGGGTGCTGATTCCTTGTGGGTGGGTTTGTGTACATTCTAGGACCCTGTGGGTCTCTCCAACGAACTTTCCTGTGAGGCTGAGAGTTTCTCCTGCTGCATCAATCCCCACAGGTTTTTTCAGTCACAGGCTTCAAGGCTTTATTTTCCTGAGCTGGAACTCTGGGTTGCGTGGTCTGTCTTGCTCCCCAGTTGTTCCTTCTGGTTTATCTGGATGCAAATGTGGGATCATTTGCTCTGCCAGCCACTGCCTCCCCTGATCTAGCAGCCACCGCCTTGCCACAAGTCCTCTCTACCCTGGCTGCCCATCTCCACCTCTCCTGCTGGTCTGGATGAATGTTTCTTCTTTAACTCCTTGGTTGTCGGACTTCCATACAGTTTGATTTTCTGGCAGTTCTGGTTGTTTTTTGTTTTTAAATTTTGTTGTTATCCTCCTTTTGGTTGTGTGAGGAGGCATAGTGTATCTACCTATGCTTCCATCTTGGCCAGAAGTTGGCAAAATAGAGACATTTATTGGAGAAAATACAAGATACAAGAAACATTGTATTTAGGACAATAATGCCACAGTACCCTTCAAAGTAGGCACTTTGGGACCTCATACAGTTCTCCCAACTGCAGCATGATATTTCTTCTGCTCTGATAGCAGAAGCTGTAGAATAAATTTTGCCACTATATTGATTCATGCCAAGGTCCTGCTTTAAAATCTCAGGCACAGTGTTTTTGGAATCCTCAGAGCAGCTTCTAGTTCTCGCACTGTCAATTGCCTATATTTGTTGATTGCAGCCCGTACACGTTCAACATTCTCAGGTGCTCTGCTTATTGTGGACTTTCCAGAACATCATTCACTTCAACAGATTCTTGACCATCTTTGAAGCATTGGTGCCACACTTCTATTTGTGCTGCACTCATTACATCATCCCAAAGCCTTCTGAATCATCCACATAATTTGTGCAGAGGACTGTTCAAGCTTAACACAAAATGTGATACAGATTCATTGCTCTACTCACTCAGTCCTTTGAATGCAGCAGCCACAGAGCACATGCTCACTCAACAGTTTCTGCTGCCCCCACTGACTAGTGCAGTGGAATCATCATTGTTCATGTGTGTGCATTGTAGTCCACTCTCCTTGGCCGCCAGGTCACATTGATGTTGTGCAAAGTGTTCTCATTATATTAACAATGGCTGGACTTTTTCTGGACAGACTCATATATGAAAGTATATATTTTATGAATTTAATAAATATATACTTTAAAATCTTGTTATAAAACATCTTTTTCACATTTGAATTATGACTCTATATATTATATATATATGTACAATTTTTACTCAGGAGAAAATTATGTAAAACTAGTCTTATTTTTAGGGCTTTATGGACTAAACAAGATGACATCTGTTTTCTCATCTAATTTAATATTGTCAGGAGACAACATTGAACTGTCTTCTAATTCAGTACCAGTTTTTTTTTTTTTCTATTTTCCATTTTGTCCAGGGCACTAACATTTAGAAAATCAATTATATATAATTCTTACAAAATTTGCTCTGCTTGGCATGGCTCAGTGGATTGAGTGCCAGCCTATGAACCAAAGGGTCCCTGGTTTAATTCTCAGTCAGGGCATATGCCTGATCCAGGTCCATAGTAGGGGGCACGCAAGAGAAAAACACACACTGATGTTTCTCTCTCTCTTTCTGCCTCCCTTTCTCTAAAAATAAATAAATATATTTTTAAAAAAAGAAATTTAGCCCTGGCTGGTGTTGCTCAGTGGATTGAGCATTGGCCTGAGAACCAAGGGGTTGCTGGTTCAATTCCCAATCAGGACACATGCCTGGGTTGCAGGTCAGGTCCTTGGTTAGAGGACCCTCAAAAGGCAACCACACATTGATGTTTCTCTCTCACTTTTCCTCCCCCCTTTCCCTTCTCTATAATTAAAATAAAATCTTTAAAATGAAAAAGTTTTAGATAAAAGAAACTTAAACATGGATTTTAAAAAATTTAATAAAAGGCAGTTAGGATAGGTCATCTGGTATAAAACTGATTGACCAATATAAATTTTTTCTTCTGAATTTGTGTGTAAGACAATATTTAATATGCAAATCATATATTTGAGCAGTTATTTAAAAGTTTTGTTTATGAATAACAAATCATTTGACTTTTATAATTATATAGAAAGGATACATAATTTTATATTATTTTGCCACTTATGTAAGTTGTTTTACTTATTAGATGCCTATAAGAAATTAAATCTTAAAACATTTTCTAAATTAATTATTTGAAGTTTAGTCGCTTGATCTATTTCATAAATAATCAATATTCAGCAATTATTTTAACACGATAGAGTGCAAATGAGTGAAGTGGTATATACAGAATGCTGAAAAGTAATTTGTTTTATAGGCAGAGCTTCTAGATGCTGCTGCTGGTGTTCATGTACGGTTCAGATTAGGTGGTGTAAGTATGGGTGAATTCTTGGTTGTCATTTGAAAGCTTATTTATATAACATTTATGAGATGTATTTTTTAAAATGTAAATTATTTTTTAATTGGGATACAATGGCCCTTTAAACTTTTTCATCTACAGGTTAAATTTCCACCTGAAATATACTATAAAATTTTTACTGAGAGACATATTGAAGATCTGTGTGCTAATAGCCCTAGAGATTACACAAAACTTTCACCAAAATATGCATCTCACCTTAAAAGCGATAATGTTCAGGAAGAGGATCACAGTGGATGGTATCGTCGTATAGAGAACAATGGCTGGAGACCTGTTTCTGATACAGTAAGAAAAAATATTAACAATTTTGAATCTTACATATTTATAAACCAATTTGTCTTTTTGAAAATGAATTTTAAAATTATTTTTAAAATAGTAAATCCTAGTAATGTGGTTGATGAAAATTGCCCAAGTTGACTACTCTGGGGTTTCTAACAATACTTGGAAACACAAGAAAAGCTCTGGCCTGGCAGCTCAGCAGGCTGGAATGTCGCCCCGCAGATCAGGAGGCAGTGGTCCTGATTCCTGGCTGGGTCCCATTCCTGGGCTGCGGGTTTGGTGTCTGTCCAGCCGGAGCACATGTGAGAGGCAACCCGTCCTTGTTTCCCTTTCACTTTGATGTTTTTCTCCCTCTGCTCCCTCCATTCCCTCTTTAAAATCAGTAAGTATATCCTCGTGTGAGGATAAAGGAAAAAAAAAACAATACAGGAATATATCTTTTTTTTTACTCACTTTTATTTCTACTTTTAGTAATTAGCTTTGATTGAAGCCATTCTAGATACCCCCTGGTACTCAGCAGTTTATTGTCTTCACATAGACGCGAATCTGGAGATGTCCTTGACTCCACATTAACCTTGGACTAGGGGTGGGAGTTCTAGAGGACAATGTGATGTTTTCTCTTGCGGAGCTTTTAATAGCAGAGACTGGTGGGGAATCATTTGAGTTTTTATGGTGTTGGGGGATTTACCATGTAGTCATATTAATTGAACAGAATGCATATATGTGATTCAGGAACTCTTCTATAGATACCCATGTTTAATCTCCTTTTTGCAGAGGTAATTTCTGCCTAAGGATATTTTTAAACTTACATTTTATAGGTTAACATGATCTGGTTCTATAGATGTCTGTTTATACAAGTATCCTCTCATATCTTCATCAAATCCTCAATCGCTGCTTGTTTACAGAATGTGGTATGTTGAATACACTAAATACAAAAAAGTGGAAATGATCAAGGAATGCATTCATGCATTCAGCAAACTTTATTTCATACCCGCCATGAGTCAGTCACTGTACCAAATGCCAGGTGTACAGTAGTAAATAAGAATAATTGCTTTCCTCAAGTAGTTTGCCTTGTAGTTAGGAAGGCATTTAGGAAACAGGATATTTCAGTTTAATGTAGTAAATATGTGCTTTAATAGTCAAAAATACAGGGTATTGTGGGGAATAGCAAACTCTCCTCCTTGTGAGTTAAGGTGTGTGTGGTGGGGACAGGGGAATGAATCAGAAGTCGGAAAATAGACAACCAGTTAAGATAAAGTGTCTTACATGCGAAACCACAAACTCAGGACAGGGTGGAGACTTATTTGTTCTTGGAGGGTGCCTATACTCCTTGAGGATTACAGTCTTCAAAGGCACCAACACTAAGAGTAGGTCAGGTTTGTTCTTGTGAGAAACTAAAACACTCCTGGAATATGTCTCTTCATTCACTCATTCACTCATTTGTTCAGATGCTTACTAAGCATCTCAGCACACTAGAACTTTGTCACTCTTTCTGAGGCAGGTGCCTCCAAGGGCTCAGTGTGCTGTTCACCCATCACTGAAATTAGAAATACCTTGCAAAGGTCTATCTTAACCTTTTTCTATGTTGGCATATTCCTATTGAGCACATGGAAGCTCTGTCTATAGTCAGATAACCTCATAATCCGTATTTCAACATTTTATATATTCATTTTTTATTTCTCAATAGTTTTGGATGTCCACTGAAGACGTAATGGTGGAAGACAAAAAGGAATGCAAATTTCATTTCTCTAAACTGAAGAGAAGACAAGATATGGAAAAGAAAAGAAAAATTAGAAAAATAGAATGGATGAGGCAAATGTAAGTTGATGAAAACTTACTAAAGTATATAATATTCCAAGTTAAAAATTTATATTACTAATATAACTATATGCTATTTTTAAAAGAAAATGTAAGGTTACAGTTATGTTTTTAAAAATACATAGAAAGCAAACATTTAATAAATGCCTACTACGTGCCAAACACAGTCCAGCTTCAGGAAGTACATGTGAAAAGACACACTGTCTTGGACATTGAGGAAATCACATTCCACTGGAACATCAGATATGAAAATAAGCATTTACTCTTATACATCTGATAACTTTAATTTGGCCTTTCAGACCCACTCAACCCTTCTTTCTGTCCTAAGATCCTGACTGTGTGGATTTTACTAATAGTTATTCTGGATCTATCTAACAAATGTTAAAAGCAAGTGTCAAAAAATCAAACTGTTTTCAAGTTTACTTGACTATATACCAGAAGAAAGCCTCAAAATATTTAAAGGACTACAAAAAAACTTCAGTACCTAAAATCATATAAAATTTACAATGTCTACCATATGGTAATCAATTACCAGACATGCAAAGCAGCAGGAAGAAAATGATTCTAAATAAAAATCTGCATCCTTACAAAAATGAAGAATACCCAAAATGGTGATATAAGTAAATATTAAGGACTTTTCTTCTCATAATTTAAATCTTTAAAAAGGTAATTAATAACTACTAAACTGTGTACTTAAAAGTAATTAAGATGATAAATTTTGTTAAATGTTTTTACCACAATTTTTAAAATGATATTAAAATTTTTATGTAAAGAATAAGTTAATGTTGATATTACCAATCAAGTTCTACTTAAATTCTTGATTCAACAATTGTACTTCATCTCTCTTTTATTGAAAAGCTTCATTTCAAAAAAATAGAACTATTTTTCTGACAGTACAAGTAGATAATTACAAAAATAACTATAATGTGAACATATGATGCAATTACTAAAGTTCAAAATATTTAAAGGTAATTTGTTATTTAAAGCAGAAACAACTATATATTGTAGCATTTATTAATTTATAACAGAGCAGAAGTAAAATGTATAATAATAATATTACAAAGGTTGAGAGAGGTGAAATGGAAATATACTATTAGAAGTGTCTTATGCTACATATGAACTGGTATAACATTGGTTAAAGGTAATCCATAATAATTAAATATGTATACTACAAACCCTAAAGTAACCATAAAATCAACAATAACAACAAAGATGGAAGCTTAATAAGCTAACAGTGGAGATACAGTAGAATTATAACAAATAATCACTTAATCCAAGGGAAGCCGAAAAAAGAGGAAAGGAAATGAAAAATAGGCAGGTGAAGGGGAGGGAAATCGGAGCTTCTGTAATAGTGTCAAAAATTTTTTTAAAAAGACAATATAGATGTATTACAAACAACTTAATGCCCATAAATTTGAAAAATTAAGTGAAACAATAATTTATTGAAAGACATTGACCAAAGTGCACTCAAAAACAAAGATAACATGAATAGTCTTATATCTATTAAAGAAGTTGAACTTACCGTTTTAAAAAATTCCTACAAAGAAAACTGAAGGCCCAGGTAGATTGGCTGGTGAATTCTAGCAAGCATTTAAGAAAGACCTAATACAAATTTTACACAAGTATTTTCAAAAAAAGAAGGGAACACATCCCAACAATTTTCTTCTTTTTTTAAAAAAATAAAAATTTCACCCAAGGATATATTTATTGATTTTAGAGAAAAAGGGAGAGAGAGAAACATCTTTGTGAGAGAGAAACATTCATGAGTTGCCTCCCATAAGCATCCCATCCAGGAACAAGCCTGCAACCTTAGGTATATACCCTGACGGGGACCGACCCAGCCTTTCAGTATCGGATGCCGCTCCAGCCAGCTGAGCCACCTGGCCAGGGCCACATTGCAACAATTTCTATAAGGTATTACCGGATACAAAAAACACTTGAGGCTTATAAGAATTAAAAAATAACAAACAGTGTCTCTCATGAACATAGATACAGGATAATAAGTAACATGGAGTTTATCCCTGGAATACAGAGTTGGCTTAACTTTTGGAAATCAATCAATGTAATTTACCATGTTAGCAGACTTAAAAAGAAATTTAGTTAGGATCATCTTAATAGATGAAGAAAAATACAAAAATCCAACAATCATTCATGATAAAAACTCTTGGCAAACTAGGAATGAGAGAGAGAACCTCTTCCTGATAAAAGGCATCTATAAAAAACCTACAGCTAACACACTTAACGATGAAAGGCCGTCCCCTTTGTCTCTAAGATGAGGAAACAAGGCGAGGATGTCTCCTCTCATTACTTCTTTACAACATTGCACTGGAGGGCCCAGCCAGTGAAATGAGGCGAGGAAAGGAAGGGACTGAAATTGGAAAGAAAGAACTAAAACAGTCTTTATTCACAGTTGACATGATTGTCTAGGTACAAATCTTGAGAAATCTATTTTAAAAAAAGCTATTGGAACTAACAAGTAAGTTTATCAAGGTTGTGAGATACAGAAATTGCACTGCCATGTTCCAGCAACAAACAATTGGAAATTTTAGTTATTTATTTATTTAATCCTTATTGTTTTTATTTCCATTAGCATTTAGTCCACTTATGCACCCCACCCTCAACAATCTGTTGAGGACAACCCCACTGTTGTCCATGTGCATGAGTCCTTTTTTCTTTTTTCTCAACTCTTCCATCCCCTAACCTCCCTCCTCCCTTAGCTGTCATCCTGCTCTCTATGAGTCTGTCTCTGTTTTGCTTATTAGTTTACTTTGTTCATTAGATTCCAGATAGGAGTGAGATCACTTGGTATTTGTCTTTCTCTGACTGGCTTATTTCACTTAGCATAATGTTCTCGAGGTCCATCCATACTGTGACAAAGGGTAAAATTTTTTTTTTATGGCCAAATAGTATTCTATTGTGTAAATGTCCCATAGTTGTTTTATCTACTCATCTACTGATGGACACTTGAGCTGCTTCCATATCCTGGCGATTGTAAATAACACTGAAATGAACATAGGGGTGCTTATGTTCTTTCAAATTACTGTTTGGGGTTCCTTCAGATACATTCCCAGGAGTGGGATCACTGGGTCAAAAGGCAGATCTATTTTTAATTTTTTGAGTATCTCCATACTGATTTCCACAGTGATTGCACCAATTTGCATTCCCACCAACAGTGCAAAAGTGTCCCCCTTTCTCCACATCCTTGATAGCACTTGTTGTTTGTTGATTTATTGATGACGGCCATTCTGACAGGTGTGAGGTGATCTGTCATTGTGGTTTTAATGTGCAATTCTCTGATGATTAGTGACACTGAACATCTTTTCATATGTGTATTGGCCATGTGTGTGTCCTCTTTGGAGAATTGTCTACTCAGATCCTTTGCCCATTTTTTAATTGGGTTGTTGGCTTTATTTGGTGTTGAGTTTGTAAGTTCTTTGTAAATTTTGGATGTTATCCCCTTATGAGATGTATCAGCAAATGTTCTCCCATTCTGTGGGTTGTCTTTTTATTTTCTTGATGATTTCCTTTGCTGTACAAAAACTTTTTAGGTTGATATAGTCTTGTTTGTTTTTCTTTTGTTTCACTTGCCTGAGGAGATACATCACAAAAAAATAATGCAAATGTGAAAAAATACATAAAAATAAAAGCACAAGCCACAGGCAAGAAGAAAACATTTGAAAAATATATATGATAAAAGACTTGTATCTAGAATATTTTTTAAACTCAAAACTCAATAATAAGAATACATCCTAATTTTAAAATGGCAAAGACTTAAACAAACACTCTGACAATGAAGACATATGGATGGCAAATAAGCACAGGTGAAATAATAACTATCACCATTAGTCATTAGGAAAGTACAAGCCAAAACTATAATGAGAAATTACATTACCACTAGAATGGCAGAAATTATCTGCATACATATAGAGCAAATGGAAATGGTACATCCACTTTGGAAAAGTTTGGCAATTTTCTTACAAGTTAGTATTATCTTACAAGTTAAATGGTATATACCTACCATTCAACTCAGCCATTTCACTCTTAGGTGTTTATCCAAGAGAAATAAACCATATGCCCACAGAAAGACTGTATATGAATGTTTGTAACAGCTTCATGTGAAGTAGCCCAATACCAGAAACAACACAGATGCCACTGGGTAAATAAATGCGGTGAGCCTGCACAGAGGAATACTACTCACAGTGCAAAGGAGTGAACTATTGACAGCCACAGCAACATGGATGAATCTCAAAATAATGGTGCCAAATTAATAAAACCAGTCAAAAAAAGAGAACAGATGGTATGATTTACACAAATTTCTAAAAAATACAAAGAAATCTGGAGTGACACAAAGCAGATCAATGGTTATTTGGAGATAAGGGTGGGAGGGAGGAGAGAGATTACTAGGCACACAGGGAACTTTGCGGGGGGGGGAGGTGATGTATTCATTTTTTATTATAATGATAGATTTACAGGTGTATAAGTATGAGGGGGAACCCTAAGCATGGAATTTATTTACAGAATTGTGTATTTATTCTCACATGTTTAAACTTTAGTTACCTTCAAAGTACTCTCCATTTGGATGCAGTAAACCTATATAGACATTTTTTTTCCAATGCTCAAATCAGTTTTTGAACTTATCAATTTTGATGTCCTTTTGTGTTTCTGCCGTTTTTTGTTTCACCTCTGCCACATCAGCAAAACATTTCCCAATGAGGACTTTTTTCGTCCAGGTAAAGAAAAAAAAGTCGCTCAAACAAGGAAAATGGGGACAGACTCATAGATGGGGAGCAGGATGACAGCTAGGGCAGGGGGAGGTAGAGGGTGGAGGGACCAAGCTAAAAGAAAAAAGGACTCATGGACCCGGACAGCATAAGGGGACTAAAACGTAATGTAAAAAATAATACAATAAAGATTAAATTTCAAAAATAAATAATATAAAGTCTGAGAACAAAAAGTAGATATATGAATTCTTGTATATCAGGGCTGTAAAAGAAAAAATGAGTATCACCCCAGTTCCCAAATCTAATCTTAAGTGTATGTATCTTTGGGAAGGTAAACATGGAGGAACTCAAAAAATACTTTCAACCTCAGCCTTTCAGAAGTTTCTGATTTCTAAATGCATTTTTGTTGTGGCATGAGCATTAGTTAATAATTCTGGGCCAAAGGGCACCATCATTTATGTATTTTTTTATTCACTACATGTCTGCTAAGTGCCTGTTGTTCAGGGAGGAGAGTATGGAAGTGGAAGACTGCAAGTTCCATGAAGGCATTTCACTGCTGTATAGACTGCTTTGCAAACGCTGGACACTGAAGTAAATGTTTATTAAATGAATAAGTGAATGAAGAACTGTAGAAAAATTGTAAAATCAGGCGCTTCATGATTCTTCTTCCTGACCTACTTCTTTTGGTATTTGTGTCTCAGAACCACTGATAGCAAGATGTCTTCAGGAAATGCTAACATTGGGCACCCTGCCCCCAACTTCAAAGCTACAGCTGTTATGCCGGATGGTCAGTTCAAAGATACCAGCCTATCTGAATACAGAGGAGGTGGTGTTCTTTTACCCTCCTGACTTTACCTTTGTTTGCCCCATGGATATCATTGCTTTCAGTGATAGGGCAGAAGAATTTAAGAAACTAAACTGCCAAGTGATTGGTGTTTTTGTGGATTCTCACTTCTGTCACCTGGCCTGGATCAACACACCCAGGAAACAAGGAGGACTGGGATCCATGAACATTCCCTTGGTGTCAGACCCCAAGCACACCATTGCTCAGACTATGAGGTCTTAAAGGCTGATGAGGGCATCTTATTCAGGAGCCTCTTTATCATTGATAAAAAAGGTATCCTTCCACAGATCACCATAAACAACCTTCCTGTTGGCCTCTCTTTGGATGAAACTCGGAGACTAGTTCAGGCTTTCCAGTTCACTGACAAACATGGGGAATTGTGCCCAGCTGGCTGGAAACCTGGCAGTGATACCATCAGGCCTGATGTCCAGATGTCCTGATGTCCTTTCCTTCTTTCTTTGTATTTGTCGTCAGCCACATGGCCTTCTAAAAGTTATTCAGCTCTTCCAGCATTTCCTTATCTATAAAACAAGTGGACTAGTAATGTGGTCTCTGAGGCCCTTTGATTCTGTAATTCTATGATTTGGTGCTATAATTTAGTTTTTCTTTGTATCATAAAAATCCACCTTGCTGAGTGGGACTCCTGAAGTGAGGCTTCTCTCTGATTAATGTGCTTAAGTTGCTTTATTTTTTCCAGAAGATCCCATCACACAGAACTTGGTTTAGAGGTATTTGTGTTAAATAGGATAAAAACTTGCTTTATATTTAAATAGTATTATAACAACAATATATATTAACTGCATCTACTAGTAATCACATGTTCCAGAGGATTTATGTCTCTCTTTCTTTCCTCTGTTTAGGTACTATGCAGGAAGCCTGGCGGCTAAGTCAACGAACAGTGAAACTCTAGGTTTAATTCACACGGCGACGAAAGGGCTGATCAAATCCATTGAAGATGGCGGCATAGATTCTGTGATGGAATGGGAGGTGGATGAAGTGCTGAACTGGACGAACACACTGAACTTTGATGAGTAAATACATTCTGCTGTTCTTCTGGAGCAAGGGCAGGCATCGTATTTTTCTTCCTAATATTTCTCATTCCCATATTGAATGTAGGAGTCACAAACATAATCTCCACCCCTCCCCACAAAACAAGTATTTATACTTGCCTACAAAGAAAGAAGAGGAAATGAGGGAGAAAGATACAAGAGGGATAATCTAAAAGTAGAAAAAAGAAAACTGGAGAGGTGTTCTTTATTGTCAGACTTCATACTTATGCCTTAGCCTAAATTAGCTTTATTTCTTACTTTGGGATTTAGAAACAAGGCTGAGAATATGAAATCAATAATACAAAGAATTTTAACTTACCCTGATCTTCCCATATGAGACATTAAAAAGTTATAACTTTTAGTGGCATATTATAGCCCTTGGAAAACATTTTTTTTAATTTTTTGTGTGTGTGATGGGAATTTTAAAATATTTAATATAACCATCAGGGAAATTCAAGTTAAAACCACAATGAGATCTGACTTCAGACAAACTAGGATGGCTATAATTAAGAAGACAAGGAAGTAGAGGAATCGGAACTGTTACATGCTGTCAGTGGAAATGCACAATGGTGCAGCCATTTTCAAAAATAATCTGGCAGTTTCTCAAATGGTTAAACATGAAGTTGCCATATGATTGAACAGTTCCATTCCTCAGTATGGATACACAAGAGAAATGAAAACACATGTCCACGCAAAAACTTGTACATAAATGTTCATAGCAGCATTATTCATAATATAACCAAAAAGTAGAAATAACCCCAATATTCATCAACTGATGAATGGGTAAATAAAAATGTGTAATATTTATACAACGGAATATTATTCTGAAATAAAAAATAATGCTGATGCATGTTACAATATTGATGATTCTACTAAGTGAAAGAACCCAATAAAAAAAACAACCATGCATTATGATTCCATTAATATGAAATGTCCAGAATAGGCAAATCTATAGAGACAGGAAGTAGATTAGTGGTTGCCTAGGACTGGAAGACTTATGAGGGTTGGGAGGTGAGGCTAAGGGGTAGAGTTGGGGTCTTTTTTTGAGAAATAAAAATGTTCTAAAATTGATCATGATGATGGATGCACAACTCTGTGACTACACAAAAAGTCACTGAATTATACACTTTAAATGGGTGGATGGTATGGTATGTGAGTTATATCTCAAACAGCTTTTAAATATATTGAATATTTACCAGCTACAATAATGAATGTAACTATTGTGTGGATGAAACAGCAGCAAAATTAAAATGAAGAAAGCATAAGTAAAGAAACATAAGGAAAAGAAGATATCGGGAAGAGAGATAAGAATATGGAATAGGAAAAACCAACATGTCATTGAACCATAGAACAGGAAGAAGAGCATCCAAGGGGAATCAGAGAATAATGAGAAAAGACAAGAAAAGAAAAAGAATGACTAAAAAAAGAAAAACAAGAAAAAATAAGATATTGGTGGGAAAGATATATTAGAAAATAAAAAGGGAAAGACAAAAAGAAATAACTAGTTATGCATTGTAGATAGATGCTCTAAAATATTTTGTAATAAGTAAATAGTAAAAAGAGATTGTTAAGATTCTTTAACCCAGTATCGTGTCCTTACCTTATTATTTTGATTCTCTATAGACAGAATGTCTTTGATTTGGGGGACACTGAATAAATACAGACAGTAATAATAATGAAGGAAATGACATTCAAAGAAATGCACTGTAGTGCAGTACCTTTTTAAAAATTACACGTATTTATTTTTTTACATTCAATATTTTGCATTAGTTTCAGGTATGCAGATTAGCAGTTAGAAAATTATATACTTTATGTAGTGCTGTACTTCTACTTTTTTCCCCAAGAGTAAAGATCGCTGGGTAAAGAATGGAGGAAAAAAGGGGAGAGGCTGGTGAAGTTCATTTCGGATGAGCTGCTGAGAGCAGGACAGAGAATTTTCTCAAGTGAGCTTCTGAAATCCTGATTTACCTTATACAGTTGGCTAATTCAAGCAAAGGACCAACACCACTTTCATGAAAAATTAACCAAAAATTGACACCCAATATTCTGTATTTCATCACTACTAAATACAGAAAGAACAGTACTATTCAGTTCAAAGGGAGGAAATAAACAGACATCTCAGTCCACTGTCATCCACCATACTCTTCTCTGGTAGGGGATTAAATTTGTGGAAGAATGGATAAAAACAATAAACCAGTAAGACTTGAAGTGGTTTTTGTAGCATATACTTATGTGGGGTGGGATGGATGCACCTAGGTTTGACCTGGTAGGATTAACTGACAATTTCCAGTTTTTAAAATGGAGATACCTCATGTTTCCAAATTAGGTACAATACCTATCAGTTTATTCTCTCACTTAGGCCCTGGATAACAAAAATTTGAAATAGAATCCAGCATGATAATTTGAAGATATTTTAGTAGCATTACTAATCCCAAACTACTGATTATCTCAGGTAAGATTAAACTTTGCAAAGATCTTCCCCAGCTGACTGCAGACGTCAGCTACAAGCAAGCACCTTCTCCCCAGTGCATCTGTGGTTTCCACAGGCTTTCCGGTAGATGTTTGTAACTGGATTGATGCTACCTTGTTTGATGAGAATTTTGGAGTCTTTTTTTTTTTTTTCCCAGAAGAATTGGTGGCCACTAATTCTTTGTAGAGTATCCTTCAAAATATGTAGACTTTTCAATAGTCAGACCAACAGAATGGCATTAATGTGTTGACACTGATACAAACCAGGTTTTCCCCCAACAGCCTTTGTACTAGTCCCTTGTCAGGACAGTTGGCTGTTCTCCTGGGGAGAAGCCATGTGCATCCTCTATCAACTGAATACAATATTCTTATTATTTTGAAGAATGGATAGAGCCAACTTCACTCTTGCCATCAAGGACACTGATGAATACTGTCATAAATTCTGCAGTATTGAGAGATACATTGCTGCAGGAACTTAGAATATAAAGCACCCCCACATCACTGTCATTGAGTTACCCACAGTGCCGTGTGACCACTACTGTCTTTGATCTTGTTGGATTTTTAGGGGCATGTTCTCTGTAAGATGTTCCTCTTACAGAATCTTCATAATTTTCAGACCACAAGTGCATTTTGAAATAACTTGTTAAGTGATCAGCAGCTGGGATATCTTAAATAATTTCCTAATATTCTATTAATTGTGTTGCTATGAGATCTTTGCCTGTGTGTGGGGGTGTAGTTTCTATATCTGAAGCTGTTCCTTCGATTTCTAGGACACGTAGTTAGATGGCTTCTCAGGCTAGGCACTTTCCCAGATGATCAAAATGTCACATTTGTAATCCTGAGGAATTTATTATAGATTTCCCATACATACTATTCTGCAGTTATTATCTTAAAATCACAAAAACTTCTTAGTGAGAAAGACAAATTAGTTCTATGACATGAGCAGTATAGTAATGCTATCAGACTCTTCTATTTGTAAAACAGATATTTTTATCAGTTGCTGTTGGTATGTCCTTTATGAGAAGTTCTTTTGAAATAATTGTCCTGGTATTAGGTGAAGCCGGGTCAGTGGTCAGCCGTAATTAAATATGGCACATGTTTATACTCGACTGTCCGGTGTCCTTGAAAGTAGAATGAAAACCTTTCAGTATGTAAATCGAACATGTAAATCAGTATATAAATCAAGGTGTTTTTGAAGGTGGAATGCAAACCTTTGAGTATATAGATCCAAGGAAGCAGGATGATAGACATGCTGCTCTTCACAGTGCTCCTGAACCACCACTGAAAGTGCCGAAATTTAGTCAATCCGGACTGCACTGTCTACTAAGAGATCCCGGGGAGGGGTTTACACTGCCTGCTCTTATCCTGCATCTTCAAACAGTGACTCAGCAATATCTTATTCAAGGTCATGGAATAAAGTTTTTGGAGTAATAAGAGGTAGGAGTAATAAAAAACCCCAACTACAGACACAGTACTTTAAGTATTTAAATATTGTTGGATGACATATACCTTCCTAAACCAAAAAACAAACCAACCAACAAACAAACAAACCTTCAGGAACACTAAGTTAACCAGAGTAATTCAATGGAATAAATGAATACTTAGAAAATCACTTTTTACACAACAATTCTAATCACTTTTTACACGACAATTGGTCAGCACCTGCTGTGACCAATTCCTTACCTGACTTCTTGGGTGCAGTTGGAAGAAGCAAGGCTTGCGAAAGAGGACACAGAGCCTAAAATGAAATGGAGTAAGTAACAGGAAACCTGCCTCTTGGCGCATCCCCTAGTCTTCATAGCTCATCACACCTTGTTCTTCCCTATTATTCTACCTCTTCTCAGGCCACCCTTGTGTCCCTATTTCAGTCTGTCTGGGAAACTGAGGTGGCAGCTGCCTTTGCCCTACTTGGATGCAATCTCTCGTGTTGGCTGCACTCTGCAAAGGTAGCACATGGCTCTACTAAGATCATAAACCACATGCTTTAAATTTCTGTCAACGTGTCAGAGACAGTAGGTGTGGCAATCTGGAGCCAAGGAGAAGGTTTGTCATAATTGTTTACCCCTTTTTTCTCCTGAGTTTCCTGTCCATACTTTTAATTTAGAAGTTAACTAACACCTTAGTAGGCATTCAACTGAGGACATGATCTGGAAGGAACAGAACAGGATAAGATGAGGAAAGGTGTGCTGAGGAAGACCAAAGGGCACCACCACAGTAGACGTGAGCACAATTTTTATGCATCCTCGAACTCCTTGTCCTAGGATTTGTCTTGGAAGCAGGAGAGCAATGCAGAGGTGGGAAAGTCATGAAAATTAAACATTTGGACTAGAGAATTTGTCGTCATCAATGTAAGATTTCATAAAGTGGAATTGTAGAAGTAGCCTAATCATGACTAATGAATTAATTCATTGCTAACAAACCAGTTTAACTTAATGAGTGTTTATATAATGTGCTTAGGTATATTGCCAACTGGAAGGAAATTGCTACAAGCAACTCTTCAGCTAACTTCAAAAGTAGGTGACTTTTAGCAATACTTTATGGGAAATTCTTGTGAACAAATATGATACATTCTACACATGTACACATTTCTTAGCACCTAACATTTCAGTACCCTGCAAACTATATAGACAGATAAATTTGCCATGTCGTTCTTACCTTATAAGCAGTGATTTCAACCGGTGTGTCACAAGAAGTTTTAAAACATGCGGTATCTGACTATTCGGTCAGGGGCACGGATCTCTTTTCCCTTAGACTCTCAAATAAAAAAATGACAACAGCCAACACAATAGTCGTCCAGTATGAATGAAAAAAAATTATACCTGTCATCAGATCAGCAAAAAATGTATTTTTAATGTGCCTCAGAATTTTAGCAATTAGTTTGTGCGCCATTAGATGAAGGTTGAAAATCTCTGCCTTATAGGTAAGACTCTTATTTGGAAATAGAATTTTTAAATTTTATATAGGGTTGAATTAAAAACAAATTTAATGAATCCTTTTCTTTAAAAGTTGCATCTTATGGTTTCAGTACTAATTTTTAATGAGCAAACTTCACTTGGCTAAATAAATGCCTCAAAATGTTAAAAATATTTTTAAAGTTCTGTGCCACTGTTGTCCCTTCCATGACCCACATACTGAGAGACTGAAAATGATGGCATGTTCAAGAAGCGGATCATCGTACCCCAGAAATATCAGTGACTCTAACATGGCCAGAACCTAATCATGGCGACTGTATAATCTCAGTGTATGAGTTCTGTCCTGCCGTCATACGCGAGAGGCAGAAAAGCAGAGAGGTTAATGTCGTGGAGTGTAGATTCAGACTGCCTGGTTTTGATTTTTGGCTTTATTTACTGGCTGTGTGATCTTGGGCAAGTTACTAGCTCAGTGTCTTCCTCTGTAAAGTGAGGATAACAATAGTACCAAGCTCGTAGGGTGTGGTGAACTACTAAGAGGTAAAATGTGTAATGAGCTTAGGCTAGTCCCCGGTACATAATTCATACTCTATGAATGTTAACTATCAGTAGCCAGAACCTATCCACTTAGGTCCAGCTCACTGCTACCCTGGTCCAGGCTGCCACGGCCTCCAAACTGATGCTCCTGCGGCCCAGTTCCCACTACACATAGTGATCTTTTACTAATCTGTATCAGTGCAACACTTAAACTCTTTAGTAATTGCCATGCGGAAGTGCTATCTTAAGTGCTTTATAATAAATAGTAACTCATTTGAGTCAGGTTCTACTTTCTGCATTTTACAGATGAGCAAGCAAAGAGTTGGGTTATTTGCTCAGTCTCACAGGAACTTACTGTGAGGTCCAAGATTTGAATTGAGTCAGGCTAGCTCCAGAACCTATGTGCTTAACAATGACTGCTTCTGCTGCCTCTCAAAGTTTTCCACTGTGCCTGGAAGAAAATCTTGACTTCAGAACGGCTTTCCACCCTTATCATGTCCACTCTCCCCCTCACTCACAACCCCACCATCACTGAACTCGTATCTGCTCCTCAAACACTCTGCATTTTCAACTTGAGGGCTCAGTGGAGTTGATGGCCTTCTACAGAACAGTTTTAGGTAGCTATCTCCACTGAAGAGCAGGGAGTTGTTTGTCCTGTTCACTACCAAAATCCCCAATGTGTAGCATATATTAAGTTTGCAATGACAGGTAAAACAATACAAAGGAATGACAGGTACAAAGATGGAAGCATAGGATATAAAATATTGAGTTAAAAGAAATCACAGGAATACACCTTGGAGATATGGCAAGTTTAATTCCCAACCACCTCAATAAAGTATTGCAATAAAGTGAGTCATAATCTTTTTGCTGGTGGGTAGTTTTGACTTCCATTTGTTAAAAAAAAAAAAAAATGGCAACATCTGTGAAGCGCAGCAACGTGAGGTGTGAGAAAACGACGTCTGCCTGTACTGCAAAACGATGGCAAGATACGGCGTGATAACTGGAAGGAGCACAAGGGCGAGTTGAGTAGTGAGGGTCTGCATTACAGCTGAAGGCGCAGGTGACGTAGCTACAGTGGAAGGTGACACACTGCAGGTGTGGTGTTGAAGGGAGAACGTGTGTCACCTCTTCACAAAGCACAAAATCTGATTGACATTTGGGAACTTCAGCTCTAGAGAGAACAGGCTTCTAACTAAAGGCCAAACTAAATGCTAAGTCGTTTTCATATACACCACTACACTTAATTCTCGAGGACACTGAGACTGGGAAGGTAAGTAACTTACTCCAAATTGCACAGCTAATTAGTAATAGATCAAACTTGAAACCCAAGTACCGCAGAGCCTTTTGTAGAGATGGACCACAAAATATGGCGAGTAGAATGAAATAAGAAATGTTGGATAGTTACGGCTTCAGGTAAATAGGACATAAAGATAGCTGCTCTAAGAGTGGTGAAGAGGAATGCAGAACCTGGCATATTGAATGAGTCTGTATCTTACATCTGGCATCTCTGTTAAACATTTGTCATTCTTCTCCAGGTTTCAAGTTTGAACAAGAACAGAAAAGAAAATATAACTATGCAGCTGTATCAGAGAACATGGGAATATCAGAAAATTCTTACGAAAAACCAAATGTTACTAGACTAACACCTGATTCCACGTATGGAGTATAAATGAAGTCCTCTTTTATTTTGTGAGCTATAGACCCTCAAACCCCGAATCCATCAGTTACAATTAAGAGATAGTTTATTCTGACTGGAATGGCTTTTATTCTTGGCACAGGGTCTACTCAAGTAAAAATTAAACAGAAATAAAACATTGTGCTGAATACAGTGGTCACAGAAAATGTAGAAATTATTTCTGGTATTCCGAGAAATTATAATACTCTAAAAATTGAACTTTAAATAAAGATATTATACTTAGGTGCAAAAAATCTTTAGCTTGTTTTTTTGAAGTATCTTTTATTTGGGTATTCATGTCAGGTAGAAATCTTTTTCCATTAAAGAAGGAAAAGGATCAAAAAAAAAAAGGTAATTGGGCAGTATAGCTAATTTTCTTTTTATTGGGAAAGCAATAGGCTTACTAGAAGCCCCCACCCTAGTCAACTTAGACATCCTTGAACAAAACTGGGTCAGTGGGCGCCCTTCTCTTAAGAAGGGAGAAAACGAAAATCTGTCTTTCAGCTTCCACAGTGGGAGGAATGGGGGACTGAGGATAACAGTTGGTCAAGGAACAGAGTCTATCCCACCCTCCAAGTCTAAGCACCCTCTGCTGCTACTCGTCAATACACTGTATCTTTAAAAGTCTGTCTGTAATCCTAATAGACCTGAATCTATTTCTGGGTTCTTTTTCCTGGTCCACTGATGTTTGTGTCATGTCATTATAGCAATTCTATCTTCTATTTGTTACTGTTGATTTAGCCCAAGTCTTCCAAACTTTTCTTTCATTTCAAGATAAATTGTTTTGTCTTATTTTAGTCCTTTGCATTTCCATACAAACCTTATAATCAGACTGTCAACTTCTTAAAACAAACAAACAAACAAACAAACCCTGCTGGAAATGGACTGGATTGTATTGGTTCTATATATGAATTTAGGGGAAAAGTGCTCTTAACTAGTATCTTAATTCATGAACATGGTACATCTTCCCATATATTTAAGCCTTTGGTTTCTCAGTAATATTTGTAAATTTTAGTGAATAGGTATTTCATATATTTTATTAAAATTATGCCCAACTAGCCCTCTCTGGTGTGGCTCAGTGGGTTGAGTGCCAAACTGCAAGCTGAAAGGTCAGTGGTTCGATTCCTGGTCAGGGCACATGCCTGGGTTGTGGGCCAGGGCCCAAGTTGGGGGCTCACAAGAGGCAACTGATGGATATTTCTCTCCCTCTTTTTCTCTCTCCCTTCCCCCCTTTCTAAAAATAAAATCTTTTAAAAAATTATGCCCAACTCTTTTGTTAAATTTCAATTTCAATCCATTCAAAACAAAATTTCAGACCTTAATTTCCTGACCCAAATGGCTTTTATTTAGAAATTCCTGCACTGAAAAGCATCGAGTGTGGAAAACAGAAAGCAGCTCCTAAGGGCTGCACGGAGTGAGAGTGTTTCACAGACAACAGTGAGGAACAAGGAAGTTGTACTGGGCATTACTGACTGGTTTAAACAGGGCTACTTTCCTTATAGGGAGCAGAGGGAAGTGCTGGAGTTGGGTTTGATAACTTGCACTAAGCAGACAATTGCTGATAGGTTAGCCTAGGCCTGTATTTTCTGGGAGAGTTAAGCACAGAAGCTCAGATAAGCTTCTGTTACCAGACATGGGGCTTAGCATAAGCAACTCCATCCTGGGCCTAGTCAAGACCCTTTAACACTAATACAGAGAAATAGTATTGATATTTGGTACTTCCGGCAAAGATGGAGGCATAGGTAGACACACTATGTCTCCTTGCACAACCAAAAGAAGGACAATAACAATTTAAAAACAAAAAACAACCAGAACTGACAGAAAATCAAACTGTATGGAAGTCCGACAATCAAGGAGTTAAAGAAGACACACTCATCCAGACTGGTGAGAGGGGTGGAGACAGGCAGCAGGGCAGAGAGGACTCGTGGCAAGGTGGTGGCTTGCGGAATGGGCAGACACACATTCGCACACAGATAAACCAGAAGGAACAATTGGGGAGTGAGACAGACCATGCAACCCAGAGCTCCAGTGTTGGGTAATAAAGCCGCAAGCCACTGACTGAAAACACCTGTGGGGGTTGAGGTGGCAGCGGGAGAAACTCCCAGCTTCACAGGAAAGTTCGTTGAAGAGACCCACAGGGTCCTAGAATGTACACAAGCCCACCCACCCGAAATCAGCACCAGAAGGGCCCAATTTGATTGTGGGTAGCAGGAGAAGTGACTGAAAACTGGCAGAGAGCAAAACAAGTGCCACTGTTCTCTCTCAAAGCCCTCCCCCACATACAGCATCATAATGCAGTGATGCGGGTTGCCCTGCCCTGGTGAACACCTAAGGCCCTGCCCCTTACTATGTACCAGGAGCACTGAGAAAAACAACAACAAAAATGGCCCAAATGAAGGAACAGATCAAAGCTCCAAAAAAAATACAACTAAGCAATGAAGAGATAGCCAACCTATCAGATGCACGGTTCAAAACACTGGTAATTAGGATGCTCACAGAATTGGTTGAATATGGTCACAAATTAGATGAAAAAATGAAGGCTACGCTAAGTGAAATGAAGGAAAATGCACAGGGAACCAATAGTGATGGGAAAGAAACTGTGACTCAAATCAATGGAGTGGACCAAAAGGAAGAAAGAACAACCAAACAGGAAAGAATGAAGAAACAAGAATTCAAAAAAATGAGGAGAGGCTTAGGAACTTCCGGGACATCTTTAAACATTCCAACGTCCAAATTATAGTGGTACCAGAAGGGGAAGAGGAAGAGCAACAAGTGGAAAAGTTATTTGAACAAATAATGCAGGAGAACTTCCCCAAACTGGCAAAGGAAACAGACTTCCAAGAAGTCCAGGAAGCTCAGAAAGTCCCAAAGAAGTTGGACCCAAGGAGGAACACACCAAGACACATAATTACATTAGCCAAGATTAAAATGGAGAGAATCCTAGAAGCAGTAAGAGATAAAGAGACAGTAACCTGTAAAGGAGTTCCCTTCAGATTGTCAGCTGATTTCTCAAAAGAGACCTTGCAGGCAAGAAGGGGCTGGAAAGAAGTATTCCAAGTCATGAAAGGCAAGAACCTACATCCAAGATTGATCTATCCAGCAAAGCTTTCATTTAGAATGGAAGGGCAGAAAAAGCGCTTCTCAGATAAGGTCAAGTTAAAGGAGTTCATCTTCACCAAGCCCTTATTTTATGAAATGTTAAAGGCACTTATCTAAGAAAAAGATAAAAAACATGTATAGTAAAGTGACAGCAAACTCACAATTATTAACAACCACACCTAAAACAAAAACAAAAACAAAATAAGCGAACAACTAGAACAGGAACAGAACCACAGAAATGGAGATCACATGGAGGGTTAGCAACAGGGGAGTGGGAGGAGGAGAGGGGGGGGAAATGTACAGAGTAGGTAGCATAGATCGTAGGTACAAAATAGACAGGAGGAAGGTAAGAATAGTAAGGGAAATGTAGAAGCTAAAAAACTTATGACACATGGACATGAACTAAAGGGGGAATGTGGGTGGGAGAGGGTGTGCAGGGTGGAGGGGAATGAAGGGGGGGAATGGGACAACTGTAATAGCATAATCAATAAAATATATTAAAAAAAATAAAATGAACTCAGAACAACCCAAAACTTACGGGACACAGTGAAGACAGTCCTGAGAGGGAAGTTCATAGTGATACAGGCATACATAAAAAAGATAGAAACATTTCAAACAAACAACCGAACCCTACGTCTACAAGAACTAGAGGAACAACAACAAAGACAGCCCAGACCAAGTAGAAGGAAGGAAATAACCAAGATCAGAGCAGAATTAAATGACATAGAGATGAAAAGCACAATTCTAAAAATCAATGAATCCAGGAGCTGGTTCTTTGAAATGATAAACAAAATCAACAAGCCTTTAAGCAGGCTCATCAAGAAAAAAACAGAGAGGACCCAAATAAACACAAAGCCCTCCCCCACATACAGCATCTCCTCAGAAATGAAAGTGGAGAGATTACAACTGACATCACAGAAATACAAAGGATTGTAAGAAAACACTATGAAGAGCTGTATGCCAAGAAATTTGAAAACCTAGGTGAAATGGATACATTTCTAGAAAAATATAATCTTCCAAAACTCAATGAAGAAGAAGCAGAAAGCCTGAACAGACCAATAACAGAAGATGAAACTGAAGCAGTAATCAAAAAACTCCCAACACACAAAAGCCCTGGTCTGGATAATTTCATAGGAGAATTCTACAAAGCATTTAAGGGAGAGCTAACCCCTATCCTGCACAGACTATTCCAAAAAATCCAAAAGGATGGAAGACTCACAAACTCTTTTTATGAAGCCGGCATCATCCTAATCCCAAAACCAGATAGACACAACAAAGAAAGAAACATCAGACCAATATCACTGATGAACCTAGACACTAAAATCCTCTGCAAAATATTGGCAAACCAAATCCAGCAATACATTAAAAAGATCATACATCATGACCAAGTGGGATTCACCCCAGGGATGCAAGGATGGTACAATATTCACAAATCAGCAAATGTAAACATCATATAAAGAAAAGCAAACACAAAAATCACATGATCATATCAATAGATGCAGAAAAAACATTTGATAAGGTACAGCACCCATTTATGATAAAAAACACTCAGCAAAGTGGGAATAGAGGGAGCATTTCTCAACATAATAAAGGCCGTATATGAGAGACCTACAGCCAACATCATACACAATGGACAAAAACTAAAATCTTTTCCACTAAGATCAGGAGCAAGACAAGGTTGTCCACTTTCACCACTTTAATTCAATATAGTATTTGAAGTCCTAGCCACAGCAATCAGACAAGAAAACAAAATAAAAGGCATCCAAATTGGAAAAGAGGAAACAAAACTGTCATTGTTTGCAGATGACATGATAGTGTACATAGAAAATCCTATAGACTCCACCAAAAAACTGCTCGACCTAATAAATAAATTTGGCAAAACAGTGGGATACAAAGTCAATGTTCAGAAATCAAAGGCACTTTTGTATAACAACAATGAAACATCAGAAGCAGAAATTGGGAAAAAAATCCCGCTTTATATAGCAACAAGAAAAATGAAATACCTAGGAATAAACCTAACCAAGGAGGTGAAAGACCTGTACTCAGAAAACCACATAACACTGAAGAAAGGAATCAAGGAAGACACAAACAAATGGAAACACATACCATGCTCATGGATCAGAAGAATTAACATCATCACAATGTCCATACTACCTAAAGCAGTTTAGACATTCAGTGCAATCCCTATTAAAGTACCAATGGAACATTTCACAGACATAGAACAAACACTTCAAATACTTATATGGAACCATAAATGACCCCAAATAGTTGCATCAATTTTGAGAAAGAAGAGCAAAGCAGGAGGGATCACAACACCTGACACCAAACCCTACTACAAGGCCACAGTAATGAAAGCAGCCTGGTACTGGCATAAGAGCAGCACATGGACCAGTGGGACAGAACGGAGAGCCCAGAAGTAAACCCAAGTCTCTACGGTCAATTAGTATTCGACAAAGGGGCAGCAGCATAAAATGAAGCAAAAACAGCCTCTTCAACAAATGGTGTTGGGAGAGCTGGACAGCTATGTGCAAAAAAGATGAAACTCAAGCACCAACTTACACCTTATACAAAAATAAATGCAAAGTGGATAAAAGATTTAAATATAAGTCATGACACCATTAAAGTCCTAGAGGACAATATAGACAGGAAAATCTCAGATATCCCACACAGCAGTATTTTCACTGATATGTTCCCTAGAGCAAGGGACACAAAGGAAAGAAAAAGCAAATGGGATTTCATCAAAATAAAAAGCTTCTGCAGGGCTACAGAAAACAGCATTAAAATAAAAAGAGAACCAACTGTATAAGAAAATATATTTGCTGATGATATCTTGGACAAGGGTTTGATCTCCAAAATATATAAAGAACACACATGACTCTACTCCAGGAAGACAAACAACCCAATTAAAAAATGGGGAAAAGATCTGAACAGACACTTCTCCAAGGAGGACATACAGAAGGTCCAGAGACATATGAAAAGATGCTCAGCATCACTAGCCATCAGAGATATGCAAATTAAACCACAATGAGATACCACTTCATACCATTCAGAATGGCCACCATAAACAACTCAACAAACAATAACTGCTGACGAGGTTGTGGGAAAAAGGGAACCCTAGTGCATTGTTGGTGGGAATGCAGACTGGTGCAGACACTGTGAAAAACAGTGTGGGTGTCCTCAGAAAACTAAAACTGGAACTGCCTTTTGACCCAGCAATTCCACTGCTGGGATTATATCCTAAGAACCCTGAAACACCAATCCAAAAGAACCTATGCACCCCAATGTTCACAGCAGCACAATTTACAATAGCCAAGTGCTGGAAGCTACCTAAGTGCCCATCAGTAAATGAATGGATCAAAAAACTACGGTACATTTACATGATGGAATTCTATGCAGCAGAAAGAAAGGAGCTGCTACCTTTGTGACAGCATGGATGGAACTGGAGAGCATTTTGTTAAGTGAAATAAGACAGGTGGTAAGAGACAAATACCATATGATCTCACCTTTAACAGGAACCTAATCAAAAAATGAACAAGCAAGCAAAATACAACCAAAGACATTGAAATTGAGAACAGGCTACAGTGACCAGAGGGGAGAAGGGAGGGGATAATGAGGGGAAAGGGTGAAGGGCTTCTAGGAACAACTATAAAATACACATGGACAATAACGGGGAGGGGGGTGGAAACGGGAAGGAGGTGGGGAAGGCTGAGGGAAAAAGGCAGAAAACTATACTTGAACAATAATAAAAAATTAAATTAAAAATATCATTTAATAAAGATTCAGTGCTTTTCTAACAAAAGAAATATTTGAATAGGTCAGGAACTTTATTGAATACCATTCAAGGTTGAAGAGTGGATTCATGTTATTGAAAGCTCTTTGGATATATCAACTAGTAAGAATTGGTTACAAATATATTTACTTACACTATCATCTAATTGATCGTTTTTTATTTATCTGTGAAGATTTCAAGGCTTTCTTAAATAAAAACATTCTAAGTTTATTACATTCCCTTAACTAATATTTTATATATATTGGTAGCTTTATTACTAATAAAGGCAGCCTACAAGATACACCAAATTTATAATTTGAAAATAGACAGGAGGAGGGCAAGAATAGTATGGAAATGTAGAAGCTAAAGAACTTATGACACATGGACATGAACTAAAGGAGGGGAATGTGGGTGGGAGAGGGTATGCAGGGGGGGAGGGGAATGAAGGAGGGAATGGGACAACTGTAATAGCATAATCAATAAAACATTTAAAAACAAAGAAATTGAAGATAATTTTAAGAGTTCTCCAGAAATCAAACCAAGAAATTTATGGCCCACAAAGTTCTAGAGATTATTTCAGAAGGCAGATGAAGGTGGCGAGCTGAGATTTGAGCAAGTGCTTGCCATTGGCAAGAGACAGAAATGTTAACCCTTCAAAAATAAACTGTTCACATAAACTGGTTATCTAAACAAATTAAGAGGGAAGTTTAACCACCAGTTCTTTTTATATTACAGTTTTTCCCCCTTTCCTTCCCTCTACTTGGTACCCCCATTCCCTCCAGCAATACCACCCCTTAGTTCATGCCCATGGGCCATGCATTTAAGTTCTTTGGGTACTCCATTTCCTATACTGTTCTTAACATCCCAGTTAAGAACAGTACCTACCAATTTGTATTTCTTAATCCCTACGCCTTTTACTCCATTCTTCCCCCTTCCAGCTGATAACCCGCCAAGTGACCTCCTTATCTATGATTCTGTTCTCCTTCTGGTTGTTTGCTTAGTTTGCTTTTTAGTCAGATGTTGACAATTGTAAATCTGTTGCCATTTTAATGTTCATAGTTTTGATCTTCTTTTTCATATGTAGTTCCCTTCAGCATTTCATATAATAATGGCTTGGTGAGGATGAACTCCTTTAGCCTTACCTTGTCACGGAAGCACTTCACCTGCCCTTCCGTTCTAAATGACAGCTTTGCGGGACAGAGTACCTTAGGTTGCAGGTCCTTGCTTTTCATCACTTTAAATACTTCTTGCCAGTCCCTTCTAGCTTGTGAAGTTTCTTTTGAGAAATCAGATGACAGTATAATGGGAACTCCTTTGTAGGTAACTCTGCTTTTCTCTTGCTGCTTTTAAGATGCTCTCTTTAACCTTTGACATTTTAATTATTATGTGTCTTGGTGTGGGCCTTTTGGGGTCCAACATATTTGGGACTCTCCTACCTGAACTTGCATGACTGTTTCCTTCACCAAATTAGGGAAGTTTTCTTTCATTATTTTTTCAAATAAGCTTTGAATTTCTCGCTCTTCCTCCTTCACTTCTGGCTCCCCTATGATTCCATGTTGGTGTGTTTGGAGATGTCCCGGAGGATCCTTATTCTATCCATGTTGAGTTTTTCTTCTTGCTGTTCTGATTGCTTTTTTCTTCCAAATGTTCCAATTGTTACTTTGATTCTTGCCTTTACCCACTCCACTGTTGGTTCCCTGTAGATTTCTATTTCACTTAATTCAACCTTCATTTCCACTGGGTCTTTTTTATTCTGTTCCAGTACCAAATTAGTTCTTTGAGTATGCTGATAACCAGTGTTTTGAACTCTGCATCTGACAGGTTGCTTATCTGCGTATCATTCAGTTCTTTTTCTCTGGTTTTGTTGTTCTTTCATTTGGGCCATATTTGTCTCACGTGTGGGAGGGCTCAGAAGGGGAACAATGCTGCTGCCTCGGCTTTTTTGTCTGCAAGGAAACTGTCCCCTGACACTTGCCCTGATGCCAGTCACTACAATTTCTCCCTGTACAATCTCTGCTCTTCCAGCTGCTTCCCCAATACTGGAGCTTAGAGGGAATGGGTCTGCATTAGTCCCAAGTCTACTGTAATCCCTTAAAAAACAGTTACCTGAGAATCCTGGAGTTTCTTCTGTCACCCCAACCCCCACTAGTTTTACAGCCATAAGTTATGTGGACTCATCTTCTTGGAACTGGAACCCTGAGCTGGGTGGTCTGGTGCAGGGCTGGGATCCCTCATTCCTGATGAGGGATGCCCAATATTTAGCCATTGCATGTGGGTCTGGAACCGCAGGACTACCCATCCTGTCTCTCTGCACCTTTCCACGTCTCCAACCCTCTGACCCATCTGGATGAATGACTTCAATTCCTTGGTGGTCAGACTTCCATACAGCTCCATTTTCAGATGATCCTTGGTGATAGTTGTTTTATACTTTAGTTGTAATTTTTGCTGTGGTTGTGCGAGGAGGTAAGCCATGCCTATCTATGCCTCCATCTTGACTGGAAGTCTCTCAATAACCCATTTCTTAAACTCTGCAGCAGAGATGAACATTTTCCTAAGAGTGGAAGAGGAATTATACTCACCAATAGACAAGGCAGTAGTTTTATTGGTTTATCTGATGACAGTACGGGCACAGAAAAGTGTTCCATTTCTAGCTACACAGCAAACTCAATAGCTAAACTCTTCCTATCCAACAAAACACAGAAATACTGGTTAATATGTAAAATACTACCTTCATTGTATAGAATTTAGAAGAAAGGGGAAATCCTGAGGCCTGAAAGTGAAGGGAACTGAAAAGTAGAGAGGTAAATTCTAAGCTGACATTCTAGCTATCCTGGTACAATTTGCCAATCCCATCATTAACCTATGGGTTTCAGCTTTAACATCTACGAGGGGACTGATAAAACCTTGAACTTGCAAAAGGCAGTGGGTAGGAATTAAATGACCTTTCCCTGAAGCCCACCATAAAGTTGGGACACCAAGAGGATGAGCCTCCGGTGAAAGGGGAGTCAAGAAAACATTCACCAGCATAGGAAGATGATGAGGAAAAGTGTCTGTCTTGGCTTGGGGGTCTTCTCAGTAATTCAGAAGCCAAGCAATTAAAATAATAATGGTCCTCCATAAGTAACAGCCCTGTGAATATGACAAAAAGAGACACAAAACTTATCTGGAAGGAATCATTCTTAATAAAGGTCACTCAAGATTCCTACAGAGAAAGCCCTGCTGAAAATAAGCTCACCTTTCAAAATCAAAAAAGATCTGGATAAAGTCTATTGAATATAAGAATCAACACATAACAAACAACAGGAATTTTATTTAATAGGGCTCTTAGCTATTAGAGAGACTATAAAATAGGGATGTTTAAAGTGATTAGTGACATAAAACGAACTGAAAAGTTAAAAAAAATGAGACATCATGAAACAGTAGGTAGACCTAAAGAATAACACAGAGCTAGAAATTAAAAGAAATTTTGGTAAGAAAAAACCCAATGAATAATCTTAAAAGAAGATTTATACAAACAGCTGACAAGATAATTCATGAACTAGAATACAGCTGACATCACAGAAAGTAATAAAAACACAAGAGGGCTTAAAAGATAAAGAGAATAGAATGAGTAGGTCCAAAATACATTTTTAAAGAATAGTCATCATACTAACTGAGTCTTTGAAATTTGTTCTCCATAACAACTTCTTTATTCTGTAACAATGGGTGACCTTGCTACTGAAAATCCAAGCACATTTCTTAAATGCTAAGTTGTTTTTAACACTGCTTATTTTTAAGGTAGTTTTACACTAATATAGATGGTTACTATTTTGAAGGGATTTTTATTCCTTTTATATGTTAATATCAGTAATTTTCATTCATATACAAAATCTGGGAAACAGATTTTAATCGAAAGTCACCTCAAAACCAGCAGTGTATTTATCTCATTCATCCCAGGACCAGCTGTCAGCGACGCCCCGCACGCCTGCCGCTCTGTTCTCAGCATCCACCCCGGACCAGCTGTCAGCGACGCCCCGCACGCCTGCTGCTCTGTTCTCAGCGAAAGCGTAAGTTAGAGATTCTGCTGAAAATGATATAGTAGATACTCGAGAAGAAAAAAATAGATGTTTAACCCAGAAGTGGGTCATGAATGACAATTATTTCTAAAGTGTGCAGAAAGAGATGTTTCTTGAGACTCTCGAATTATATTTAGGTGACTGAAGAGAGTATTAGAAGTTTTTTAAAAACACTAGTTCACTTAGTTAATTATTAATACCATACATTCAAAGTGTGTGGGTGGGCTAAAAATAAAGGCCAACATATAATTTCTGAAGGTTGAATTCAAGGGTGATTCGCATGCTTTCCTTGGGTATTACACCCAAGCTTTCCATCCTGGGAAGAGTCGGCTGAGGTTTTTGGGGTCCATGGCCTGTTGTAGGAGCAAATTCACTTGTCCGCCCACACTGAGAACAGTTCCTTCCTCCACTCCTTTGAGTTTCTCTTGTAGTCTCATCAAGACACGTTCAGCTACTTTGTTGAAACTCTGGTCCGTTTCACTAATGATAAAAAGCAAAGGTATTAATGAGGTGAACAGTATGGACAGCCTTGAGAATAGAAAAAATCTGAACAAGGATAGTAAATTCTTCATAAATACAGTAAATGCTGCTACCTGAGATTTCGTTTGCATTCCTGGTCACCTGCACTCTGAATGGAGTGGAGCTCAGTTTCGTCTTCCAGCCTCTGCTGTAAGTACAAAGCCTTCAAAGGGTTCATGGTCCAGTCAAAGAGCGGATCATACAGGAGGACCTAGACAGAACATGCGTGTTAGAAGAACAATGTGTGTTTTGATGATGTACTTAGAACAGTAGAACCAGTATTATAAAAATAACTGAGACCAATAACATGGTAGTTGACTGGGGGAAGGGGAAAACTTATTGCACAGGTTTCTCGTTTCCTTATGGAAGAAATTATACCAGCACAGTGCTCTGGGCTTCCTACACCATTCTAAATTCATTCTTTTGCCATGGTTGGGGGCAGTGACATCCCTTGGGCCATGTTTTCTTAGAGGTGAAACTACTAAAAGGAAATATGCATTAGTCACTTTCTTCTCTCTCCTTGGTCTGGATAAGGGCAGTTATTTGTAGGCCCAATTCTCACTCAGGGGGATAGGCTGGGCTATGAGTTTGACAGCACTAGCAAGCCTAGTTGGACCTCACTCCTAAGCCATGTTCTCCAACAGTTTTATCAGTAATAACGTGACATTTTGATCTCTATCCTTTTTCTAAGGCTCTTTCCTTTTCTCTCAATTAGTTCTAACTCTGAATGGAGGAAAAAAGGTATAATTTATTGAAAGCTCCTCAAAACCCAAGGCTTAGTGCTGTGGTTGGCATCTTAAAGATACAAATGGAGTTCTGGCTGGTGTGTCTCAGTGGATTGAGTGCCGACCTGTGAACCAAAGGGTTGATGGTTCAATTCCCAACCTAGGGCACATGCCTGGGCTGTGGGCCAGGTCCACAGTAGGGGGCATGCAAGAGGCAGCCACACACTGATGTTTCTCTTCCTCTCTTGCTCCCTCCCTAAAAATAAGTAAATAATATCTTCAAAAAAAAAAAAAAAAGAGAGATACACATGGAGTAGAATTTGAATACCAAAATAATTGACATGGCCAGAACAAGTGGCTTTAGGTCATAGACTTTATTAAGTAAAGTGACAAGGGATTTCTGACCTAACAATTCAGAGCAGCTAACTGCCTCTGGTTTTCATAAGCATACAAAAAAAAAATTTTATAAGCCTTAGCATGCGCTTACCATACAGGTCTTAATAATAAGTGAAGACTCAATTCCAGGGACAAGTGATGGTGCAGGATTACCCAGCACTACAAAGTTAGAGCATTTTTTTACTGATGCCTTTACTGTGTTTCTCAGCAGGTCTTCAGGCTGGGACTATAATATGCCTTTAGTATTACATGTTTAATGTACCGGATCAGCAGTAGCAAAATCTGGTCATCTGTTTATGCTGTGCCCTCCAGGGCCATTAAACTGAGGAGGGACTGACTATGAATATAAGTGGTTTGTCTGTTAAGTTCAGGATCCCTCCAAGCTGCGCACTGACATGGCTTTCGATTTCAGAGATACAAACCGGTTTCACACCAAAAGGGAGTTATATTTTATTAATCAACAAATGAAAAGGAATGAAGGCCTTAATTATAAAGACACTAAGAAGTCTTTTGGGGTTGAAGTAGAGAAACAACACAATTAAATTATTTCAAACCCAAGAGCTTGCATTAAGAATCATATTTGCAGTTTCTGGAGTCAAAAAGGAGGTAAATAAAAAAATATACTTTAGTTACTATCAGAACGGAAGTGGTTGACGGAAAGTGGTTGACGGAAAACACAGGAATGTAGACTGATTAAACTAGAGCAGGGTTTCTCAGTCTTGGCACTGTGGACATTTTGGGGCTGGATCCTTCATCATTTGAGGGCTGTCCTGAGTACAGGATGTTTAACAGCCTCCCTGGCTGAAACAAGCGGAATGCCCAAAGTATCCTCATCACCCCCCTGACCCATT
Source organism: Tonatia bakeri (assembly GCA_004024845.1). Lineage (NCBI taxonomy): Eukaryota > Metazoa > Chordata > Mammalia > Chiroptera > Phyllostomidae > Tonatia > Tonatia bakeri. The sequence continues at coordinate 46,909 of PVIA01008151.1, forward strand.
ATGATAATCAAAAATGTCTTCAGGCACTGCCAACCCTTCTCCAGGGAACAAAACTCCCCACAGCTAAGAACCACTGAGTTAAAGGGAGGGATTTCCCTAGTAGACCTGATTAAAATCTTGGAGGACAGAATCGTCTGTTATTAAAAAAAAAAAAAAAATCACAAAGGCCAGGAGAGGCAAATACGCTGAGAGGGAATAGAAATGCACCCGAGTCGAAGTGATCTTAAAGAAGGGTTTGGGAAGCGAGGAGATGTTTTCATTGATATTACACCAGAAACAATGACTGTGGCTCAGTGAAACCTAAGAGAGGAAAAGCAAAGAGTACAAGACAGGGGCCAGGAATGGCATTTTAGAGGACTGGGATCCATGCTGTCACCGAGAAGCACCCTCCTACAGCTGACAATGCACAGTCCTCAACTGGCAAACTGCTCTGAGAGAATGGGACAACCACCTCAAATGATGTCAGGAAATTCGAGCACTTTCACAGAAGAAAGAGTGGGAACATCAGTATAAAATACAAAAGCATGAGACAGTGATCTTCAGTCACACAGATATTACAGGTGGAGATAGATGCAAGTCACTTCTCAGGCTCAAAATCCTCCAGTGATTTCCATCTCAGTCAAATCTAAAGTCCTTACAGCCATGTAGGAACCCCTCCGTGATCTGGCCACTGTTACTTCCCTCACCTGACATCCTACCACTATCTGAAGAATGAAGCTCTCGAGCAATCTGGCATTTTACTGGTAAATGTCTGTTCACTCAGTGTGTTCACTCAGCACACAGCTCCTGAAGAAAGCCCAAATCTACCCAGGCACGACAAATCCTGCTGCCTGATACTGAGCAGAGTAAACACTGGGGAAAATATTAAACTTCCATGGATCTTAAATAAATGTGAAAAGTTTGGACTTTTTGTCTTAAACACAAAAAGGCAAGATAATTTTAGAATTCAATTTCTGTATCATGCAGGCATCTGGGTTATCATTTACTCTGACTGCAGAACCAAAAGCAAACTGTAATATATGACATGTAGAGACTCAATTTGAAATGGAAAAAGAAAAGGAAACACATTTTCATTCAGCCTTGGGAATAGCAGAGCCATGTATTTAAATTGTCAACATACTATTGGGATTCATTTCAACACCCACTTTGTAGCAAAAATCTGTATTGCCACCAGCACTCCAAAGATCTATAAAGATGCCTTTGGTTCATAAGGGTGGACACAGGACCACCCAAACAGACTGTTAATCTCACTCGACACAGCATACAGCCCTACCCTTGTTGTCTGACCAGAGGAGTAATGGTTAATGCCAGTGAGCTGAAGACAGTGATTCTCAACCCTGGCTGCATAGCAGGGGCACTTTAAAAACATGAATGTTCCTGCCCCAGCCCTAGAAGTTTGGTTTGAATTTGATCAGCATCAATATTTTTTAAAACAGTACAGGTGACACACTAAAGTCCAGCCAGGTGCAGCACCACCAGGTTGAAGGAACAAAAAGCTAAAGAATGTAAGTGAGGCACGCCTATACCCTATCTCCCGAGTTTCCCTGAGGAGGAAGACTCCTCACTTCTTGCTGCACGTACCCTTTACCACAGTGGTCAGTGGCAGCCTCAGGACACAGTTCTTGCTGGGTAGAGCCAAGGTCATAAGCAGAGAAATGTACTTGACTTTCTTCCCTTTCTGCCCTGCTTGACCTGAGGCCATGGACCTGATGGAGTGTGGGGTTCTGCAGGCCCACACCACCACTCGGTGGCTATCATGGCTAGGACCCCAGAGAGGCCCTGAGGGAGCCCCAGCAGCAAGCCAGTCTGGCCCTCACTCCCCAGCCACATCCCTCCACCAACAGTGCTGACTTTGGTCTGCATGTGTCTGGCTAAATGCTTCTGAATCTGGCAGAGGAAAAGGAGATAACTTGGTTTCTGTTAATCCCACAATAGAATCTGTTCTGAAAACCATGAATACCAAATAAGATATCTAAGACGAAGAAGTGCCAATTTATGTGTTAAAGACTAGAGGTTACTTATGCTGTACCACTGAAACTTCAGGGAACTGGAGGCATTCTAAGCCACTACCGATATGCGCAAGCGCCACCCCTCCTGCTGCCCAACATCATCACACCACATTAAAATGAAGCACTGATCCTCAAATCAGGGACATGCTGACAAGAAACCATGTATCAGGGAGAGGAATAAAGATTTCCTTATAATATACTTTACCTCTACAATGGTTAACAGGGTTTCCTGAGAGTTTCTCATAACTTCCATGGTTTTCTCACAGCATCTACAACCACATCATAAATATGGGTTTGGTTACACACCAATGTTTTCAATATATCTATTCTCCATCCCCCCTCCCTCTCCATGTGAAGTATACTGAGACTACTTTTGTTAATAGTTTCCAAATAGGTATCTTAAAAGCACAGTACATGGCAGAGTGGGTTTTCAGTAGATATTTCTAAAATGAATACAAACATATGCCTAATGGAAAGAATAGAGAACCCAGAAATAAACCCACACTTATATGGTCGCTTTATCCAAAGGAGGCAAGAACACACAATGGACAAAAGACAGCCTCTTCGATAAATGATGTTGGGAAAACTGGACAGATATAAGCAAAATAAATAAAACTGGACAACTTTCGTATACTGTACACAAAAATAAATTCAAAATGGATTAAAGACTTAAATGTAAAACCTAAAAACCACAGAACTCCTAGAATAAAACACAGGGAGTAAACTCTTTGATACGGATCTTTCGATATATTCTTTTTGGATATGTATCTCTAGGCAACATTGACAAAAGAATTTTCAAACTAATTGGCACAGTGAAGAAAACCATCAACAAAATGGAAAGACAGCATACTAATGATGTCTCTGATAAAAATTTAATATAAAAAAACCTCAACATCAGAAAACAAACTAATTAAGAATAGGCAAAGGATCAGAATAGACATTTCTCCAAAGAGGAAATACAGGATTGGGCAAAAGTAGGTTTACAGTCATTGGTATATAGAAAAAAATACATTAATTAAATACTAATAATACAAGAATAAAATGTCTTTATAGTTGTCAGCACACTGACAACTCTGTAAACTTACTTTTGCCTCACAGGAAAATACAATAATTAATAAATAATAATATAAGAATAAACTCTGTGTTTACTATACTCACTACTAACCCTAATTTTGCCCCACCCTGTACAGATGGTGAACAAACATATGAAAAGATGCTAAACATCACTAATCGTAAGAAAAAGGCAAATCAAACCACAATGACATATCACTTCACATCTGTCAGAACGGCTGTCATCAAAAAGCCAACAGAAGCGCTGGCAAAGTGTCCAGAGCAGGGAGCCCTCGCCCACTGTCGGGGGGACCGTGTGTTGTGCAGCCAATATTGGAAACAGCACGGACGTGCATCGGAGAGTTAAAAACAGGCCGGGCTGGTGTCACTCAGTCAGCTGCAGCACAGCGCCAGAGCCAAGGCTGCGGGTCTGACTCCCAGCCAGGGCGCACACCTAGGCTGCAGGTTTGGTCCCCGGTCTGGACGTATTTGATCCCTGACTGGGGCGCACCTGACCCCTATTCTGGGCGTGTACCGGGGCAAGCAACCAATGTGCCTCCTGCATTCATGCTTCTCACTCCCCCCCTCTCTCTCTAAAAGCAATGACAAAGCGTCGTTGCGTGCGAATTAAAAAAATTATCAACAAGGGCACTTACAGAGCAGATGCATCCTTTCTTCTTTGGTCCCTTCTCACCGTTCCGTACTGCGGCCCCAGCCTGCCCTGGTCTGTTTGTTTAAGGTTTTACTTTTATTTATTTTTTAGAAAGAAGGGAAGGGAGGGAGTCTGAGAGGGAGAGAAACACCAACGTGTGGTTGCCTCTCATGTGGCCCCTCTGGGGACCTGGCCCACAACCCAGGTGTGTGCTCCTACCAGGAGTCACACTGTGAAAGGCCCGCACTCAACCTACTGAGCTGCACCAGCCAGGGCTGACCTGGCTCTTTTTGCATCTTCTCCTGCTTCTCCATTGTTCCTTGACCCTTCCATCCCTAGTATCAGCCTGTGGGCAGCAGGAGCCTGGCACCAATGTCCTGGCAGTTGATGTTGAGTGCATGGAACTGGTGAGAGGACAGACCATGAAAAGGGGTAGTGGGAGTCATGGACAGGAGGCCGGAGAGCCCCAATGAAAAAGGAGAAAGCACGTAGGAGACGCGCATGCAGCCGAGCTCAGGCAGACAAGTTTTGCTCACCTCCAACACCTTTGAGCAGAATGTCAGTCACTGCAGCTTTCACCCTAGAGCTGTGCCCAGGGCCCACTGAGACCAAGAGCAGAGAGACTGGCAGAAAGTTCTAAACTGCCTCATGTAAACAGTAAGATACTGGTTTTGAAATCATTATGTTTTACAAGCCCTGGCTGGCATAGCTCAGTGGATTGAGCGCGGGCTGCAAACCAGGCATCGCAGGTTCGATTCCCAGTCAGGGCACATGCCTAGCTTGCAGGCCATGTCCCCCAGCAACCGCACATTGATGTTTCTCTCTCTCTCTCCCTTTCCTCTCTAAAAATAAATAAATAACATCTAAAAAAAATCATGTTTTACATAACGAACAGAATTCATTCAAATTCTACTTAAGCACGCACACGGCAGCTTGCACGCCGTGGCGGGGGCTGAGCTTCACAGACGGCCTGAGGGAGGGTCTGTCTCACGTACAAATGGGGCAGCAGCACTTAGGGCACAATTAGAACAGGAGCGCCCACACAATCCACACAAGGGACATTCCTCAAACACCTAGCTCAGGAGATCAAGGAGACTGCACTACTGGGTCCCACCAAACACCCACTATATGAGGCCGCCCCACAGAGAGACAAAGTCGTAGCAGATCTAGCTGACACACAGAAACAAACACAAAGAAGGCAACCAAAATGGGGAACAAACAGGCTTCAGATGAAAGAACAGGAGGGATCTCCAGAAAATGAGCTACATGAGATGGAGGCAAGCAATTTATCAGATATAAAGTTCAAAGTAATGGTTATAAGGATGCTAAGGAACTTAATTAGTGAGAATTACAACACTATGCGAATAATATAGAAACCATGAAAAGGAACCAGTAGGAAATGAAGAATACCATACCTAACATCAAGAATATACTAGAAGGAATCAAAAGTAGAATGGATGAAGCAAAGGATCAAACCAGAGATTTGAAAGACAAGGCAGATAAAAATACCCAATCAAGCAGTAAAAAGAAAAAAGAATTACAAAGAATGAATATAGTGAAGGGCACTATGGGAAATCATGAAGTGTAATGACATCAGCATCACAGGGATACCAGAAAGAGGAGAGAGAACAAGGAATGAAGAACCTGTTTGAAGAAACCATGACCAAAAACCTCGCTAACCCGGTGAAGGAAAGTGACACAAGTCCAGAAAGCACAGAGTCCCAAACAAGACAAATCCAAAAAGGCCCACATTAAGATGCATCAAAATTAAAATAGCAAAAGTTAAAGACAAAGAGAGAATCTTGAAAGCAGCAAGAGAAAAAGCACTTAATTACCTACAAGAGAGCTCCAATAAAATTGTCAGCTGATTTCTCAACAGAAACATTTCAGGAAAGAAGGGATGGGCATGAAATATTAAAGTGATGAAAAGCAAGAACCTACAACCAAGACTACTTCGCCCAACACGGCTAGCGTTTAAAACTGGAGGGAAAACGGAGTTCTGGTCCAGACGGAGGCGTAGGCAGAAACCCTTCGCTTCCTCCCACAACAAAAGGAGGATAACAGCCAATCTAAAATCAATAAACAACCAAAATCACCAGGAAATCAAACTGCATGGAACTCTGACAACCACAGAATTAAAGAAACAGTCAAACAGAACCACCAGAATGGTAAGGTGGACCATGAGGGCCGACTCAGAAAAACCTCCAGGAGGTGGCTGACGGGCGGGGCTGAATTAAGGCTAAAACTGAGACTCAGAGCTGACTGTGGGATAAGGCAGGGGTTGCCTCAGTGGGAGATACTCCATTCTGACATGGGAGTCTGTGGAAAGTGCGCTAAAAAGGAGCGGGTGAGCTGCCCTGTTCCCTCTCTGGCCCCTCCCTACAGGCAGCACCAAAGCACAGCAAAGAGGGTCATTCCCCCTTGGTGAATACCTAAAGTGCCACCCCTTACAACTTATCAGGTGTGTTAAGACAAAGAAATATGGCCCAAATGAAAGAACAGAGCAAAATCTCAGAACTAAGCAATGAGAAGACTGTCAACCTATCTATGGAGAATTTAAAGCCCTGGTAATCAAAATGCTCACAGAACTGATTGAGCTTGATTGAAAAATGAAAGAATGAATGAAAGATACCCAAAATGAAATAAAGCAAAATATTCAGGGAACCAACAATGACAAGAAGGAAACCAGGATTCAAAGCAACGATTTGGAACAAAACGAACAAATAAACATCCAACTGGATCAGAACGAAGAAACAAGAATCCAAAAAAATGAAGAGAGGCTGAGGACTCTCTGGGACAACCTGAAACGTTCTAATATCTGAATTACAGGGGTGCCAGAAGGAGAACAAGAGCAAGAAATTGAATACTTATTTCAACAAATAATGAAGGAAAACTTCTCCAATCTGGCAAAGGAAATAGACTTCCAAGAAATCCAGGAAGCCCAGAGACTCCCAAAGAAGGTGGACCCAAAGAGGAACACACCAAGGCATATCATCATTAAGTTACCCAAGATTAAACATAAAGAGAAAATCCTAGGGGCAGCAAGAGAAAAGGAGAGAGTTACCTACAAAGGAGTTCCCATAAGGCTATTGGCTGATTTCTCAAAAGAAACCTTACAGGCAAGATGGCGCTTGAAAGAAGTATTTGAAGTCGTGAAAGGCAAGGACCTACATCCAAGATTACTCTCTCCAGGAAAGCTATCATTTAGAATGCAAGGGCAGATAAAGTGCTTCCCAGATAAGGTCAAGTTAAAGGAGTTCATCATCACCAAGCCCTTATTATATGAAAGGCTAAAAGGGACTTATCTAAAAAATAGAAGATCAAAACTATGAACATTAAAATGACGACAAACTCACAGCTATCAACAAATGAACCTAAAAGAAAAGAAAAACAACAAAAACAAAAACTAAGCAAACAAACAGAACAGGAACAGAATCATAGAAATGGAGATCACACCCAGGGAGTTCAGTGGGGAGAGGGAAGGGGAGAATAGGGAGGAAAAGGTATAGGGAAGAAGAAGCATAACTAGTAGGCACAAAATAGATGGGGAGAGATAAAAAATGTTATAGGAAACAGAGGACTCTAAGAACTTACATGGATGACCCATGGACATGAACTAAGGAGAGGGAATGTGAGAGTGTAGAGGGGCAGGGTGGAGGGGGGATAAATGGAAAAATTGGGGAAACTGTAATCGCATAACCAATTAAAAAATACTTAATAAAAAATAAAATTAAAGGAAAAATAAAGATCTTCCCAGACAAGAAAAAGCTAAAGGAGTTTGTTACTATTGCCAAGCCAGCATTGTAAGAAAATGTTAAAGGGCTTGGAAGAAGAAGGGCAAGGAAGGGAAAGAGGTGAGAAGATGGGGAGAGGAAGAGGAGGAGGAGAAAAAATGACAAAAAAGAGAAAAACAAGATTTTAAAAAAGAACAGGACAAAAACCCCAGGAAAAGAACTACATAAAATGGAGATAAGCAACCTATCAGATGCAGAGTTCAAAACACTGGTTATCAGGATGCTCCTGGGTACTTCAACAACATAGGAGAGACCAGGCAGAAATGAAGGTTGCATTAAGTGAAATAAAGAAAAATCCATAGGGAACCAAAAGTGGAGGGGATAAAGCCGAGAATCAAAGCAACAATTTGGAACATAAGGAAAAACAAAGCATTCAATCAGAACAGCAAGTAGAAAAAAGAATTAAAAAAAAAAAAAGAGAATAGAATGAGGAACCTCTGGGACATCTCCAAACGTACCAACATTGAACCATTGGGATGCCAGAAGGAGAAGAGAAAGAGCAAGAAACTGAAAACTTATTGAAAAAATAATGAAAGAAAAGTTCCCTGATTTGGTGAAGGAAATAGACATACGAGTCAAGGAAACACAGAGAGTGCTTTGGGTCCAAACAAGTTGGACCCAAAGAGGACCATACCAAGACACATCACAATTAAAACGCCAAAGGTTACAGATAAAGATAGAGTTTTAAAAATGACAAGAATAGTAGAGTTACCTACAAAGGAGTTCCCATAAACCTGTCAGTTGATTTCTCAAACGATAGTTTATAGGCTAGAAGCAACTGGCAAGGATTCAAAGTGATGAAAATAAAGTACCAACAACCTAGATTAGATTACTCAATCCAGCAAAGCTATCATTTAGAATGGAAGGGCAGATAAAGTGCTTCCCAGACAAGGTAAAACTAAAGGAGCTCATCATCACGAAGCCATTATTATATAAATGCTAAAGAGAATTATGTAAGAAAAAGATGAAGATCAAAATGATGAACATTAATGATAAATATTAAAATGGCAACAAATTCACAACTATCAATAATGGAATCCAAATTTACAAATATCGACAACTGACTCTAAAAAAACAAACTAAGCAAATAAGCAGAACAGGAACAGAATCATGGATATGGAGATCATTTGGAGGGTTATCAGTTGGGAGAGAGAAGGGGAAAATGTATAGGGGAAGGTATAGGGATTAAGAAGCACAAATTGGTAGGTCTGAAATAGACAGGGGGATGTTAAGAATAGTATAGGAAATGGAGTAGCCAAAGAACTTCTGTGCATTACCTAGCATACATACTGGAGGGAATAGGGGTACTGGATGGAAAGGGGCAAAGGGAAAAAAATTGGGACAACTGTAATAGCATAATTAATAAAAGGTATTAAAAATAAAGGAACTGGAAAAAAATAACAAAGCCCAAAGTGAGTAGAAGGAAATAATAAAGATCAATGTACAAACAGATGAAATATGGTATAAAAAATTACAAAAGATCAATAAAACCAAGAACTGTTCTTTGAAAAATAAACAAGACTGACAAACCCTTAACCAGACTCATCATTAAAAAAGAGAGAGGACAAAAATAAATAAAATCACAAATGAAAGAGACAAAGCAACAACTGACACCAAAGAAATACAAAGGATTGTAAAAAAAAATATGAGCAATTATATGCCAACAAACTGGACAATCTGTAAGAAATGGATAAATTCCTAGAAACACACAATCTTCCCAAACTGAGTCAGGATGAATCTGATCATGTGAATATACAGATTAGAACTAGTGAAATTGAAGCAGTAATCTAAAATCTCCCAACAAATTTCCTGGACAAGATGGCTTCACAGGTGAATTTTACAAACATTCCAAGAAAAACGATCCAAAATCTATCTATCCAACTATCTTCCCCAAACTATTCCAAAAAGTTCAAGAGGAGGGAAAATCCTCAAGTGCATTTTACAAAGCTAGCATTCTTCTGGCTCTGAAACCAGATAAGACACTACAAAGAAAGAAAATAATAGGCTACTACCCTCAATAAGCATAGATGCTAAAATCCTCAAAAAAGTATTAGCAAACCAGATCCACAAATACATTCAAAAGATCATACACCTGGGGATGCAAGGTTGGCACAATATTTGCAGATCAGTAAACATGACACACCACACAAACAAAATGAAGGATAAAAACCACATGATCCTATCAATAGATACTGAGAAAGCATTTGATAAAACCCAGCACACATTTATGATAAAAACTGTCAAAAAGTAGGAATAGAAGGAACATACCTCAAAATAATACAAGCTATGTATGACAAACCCACAACCATTATATTCAATGAACAAAAAGTAAAAGCATGTCCCTTAATACCAAGAACAAGACAGGGATATCCCCTTTCACTACTTTCTCTCTCTTTCTTTTTTTAAGAGAATTTATTTATTTATTTTTAGAGAGGGGAAGAGAGGGAGAAAGAGAGGAGGAGAAATATCAATGTGTGGTTGCCTCTCGAACGCTCCCTACTGGGGACCTTGCCCACAACCAAGACATGTGCCCTACGCTGGGACTCGAACCAGCAACCCTTTGGTTTGCAGGCTGGCTTTCAATCTACTGAGCCACACCAGCCAGTGCCACTTTCACGACTCTTATTCAACATAGTACTGGAAGTCCTAGATAGGCAGGGCAGGCAAGGGAAAAAAAGGCACCCAAATTAGGAAGGCATAAGTAAACTGTCATTATTTGCACGTGATATGATATTGTACTAGATTTAATAAATGAATTTGGTAAAGCACCAGGATACAAAATTAATATTCCAAAATTGATGGCATTTGCCCGGACTGGAGTGGCTCAGTTGGTGGGGTGTCAACCTGTAAAGCAATGAATGGGTCACTGGTTCTATTCCTGGTAAGGGCACACATGCCTTGGTTAAGGGTTCAATCCTTGCTTGGGGTGCATATGAGAGGCAACTGAGCAATGTGTCTCTCTCACACTGATGTTTTTCTTCCTCTTTGTCTCTCCCTTCCTCTCTCTCTAAAATTAATTGATTAATTAACTAAAAAGGAAAATGGTGGCATATGTATACATTAATAAAGAGCTATCAGAAAGAGGAATTTGGTTATTGTAAATAACAGTGCTATCAATATTGGGGTGCATAGGTTCTTTTGAATTGGTGATTCAGGATTCCTAGGTATAATGCCAGTAGTGGGGTGGCTGGATCAAAAGGCAGTTCCATCTTTAGTTTTTTGAGGAAATTCCGTATTGTTTTCCACAGTAGCTACACCAGTCTGCATTCCCACCAACAGCGTACTTAGGGTTGTGATACATTTACACAATGGAATACTACCCAGCAGAAACAAAGAAGGAACCACTCCCTTCCTAACAGCACGGATAGAACTAGAGAGTATTATGCCAAGTGAAATAAGCCAGGTGGTGAAAGACAAATACCATATAATCTCTCACCTACAAGTAGAATCTCATGAAGAAAACAAGCAAGCAAAATAGAACCAGAGGCATGGAACAAGGAACAGATTGACAGTGACCAGAGGAGAGGAGGAAGGGGAATAATAAGAGAAAGAAGGGGAAGGACCAAGCCAAGGAACATGAACAGAGGACTCAGGGGCATGGACAATGGGGTAGGGGAGTGGGGGGACAGGTCAGGGGAGAGCAATGGGGAAAAAGGTAGGACAACTGTGACTGAACAACAATAATAAAAAAGGAGAAACTAAGAAATCAATCCCATTTCCTATTGCAATAAAAAATTAAGTTACCTAGGAATAAACTGAACCAAGGAGGTAAAAAGTAACATCATTAAAATGTCCATACCACCCAAAGCAATCTATAGATTCAACATAATTTCTATGAAAATACCAATGGCATTTTGGCATATTTCACAGACCTAGAACAAATATTTCAAAAATTCGTATGGAACCAAAAAAGATCCTGCTTAGCCTCAGCAATCTTGAGAAAGAAGAACAAAGTTGGAAGTATCACAATACCTGATATCAAACTGTATTACAAAGCCACTGTAATCAAGACAGCCTGGTACTGGTGTAAGAACAGACACATAGACCAATGGAACAGAATACAGATCCTAGAAATCAACCCACACCTGTACAGTCAATTAATATCTGACAAAGGAGGTAAGAGTGAGTAAAGACAGTCTCTTCAATAAATGGTGTTAGGAAAATTGAACAAGTATACACAAAAAAATGGAACTAGACCAACAACCTACACAAGAATAAACTCAAAATGGAAAAAGGAGTTAAATGTAAAATCTTAGAAGAAAAATAGGTAGTAAAATCTCAGATACCTCTAGTAGTAAGATTTTTGCTGATATGTCCCCTAGGGTTAAGAAAAGATGAAAAAGCACACAGATCAGACTGCATCAAAGTATAACCGTTCTCCACAACAAGAAACACCATCCATACAATGAACTGGGACCCAAGGAGTGGGAGGACATACTCACCAATGATACATCTGATACGGGGTTAATTTCCAAAATATATAAAGAACTTACACAGCTCAACACCAGGAAAACATAAAACCCAATTAAAAAATGGACAAGTGACCTGAACAGACACTTGTCCAAAGAGGACATACAGATGGCCAATAGACATATGGGAAAATGCTGAAAATCTCTCATCATCAGAGAGATGCAAATTAAAACCACAATGAGGTATCACCTCACACCTGCCAGAATGGGAAGCACTGAGATGTAATTCTAGCAATGAACACTGTAATCTACAGAAATCAATTACCCAAGTAATTGTGATCCCAAAATCACCTGCCCTGCCCTACCTTGCATCACTTACCTTCTGAAGACACCTTCGACGCCAGTAATGCCCATCCCATCTACAATATCTCTGGTGAGTCTAAATGGGACGGTTTCAGGAGTAGGCAGGATTTTACCCTGCTCAAAAGCAACCCCTGCGTGACAAATACAGCGAGGTTAGGGGGTCCACAGCTGGCTGACTTCCCTCCCAACTGGCACGTGAACCTTGTAGAGGCACCAAGTAATCTGTCACCTGCATCCCCTCAGAACTACAGCACACAGGAGTCTATTCCGCTTCTGTTCTGCCTGACCTCCTCTTCCCCACCACTGTTGACGAGGCCCACCTCAAACTAAACAAACATAACCTGCTTCTCGACATAATTAGAGAAATCTTGATTAAAGGGTGATATTTAAAAATGAAGTAGTTACAGGAAGAATTTAAAATGCAGAGGATGTATATACTAATTTACATTTATAAAGTCCTTGATCTCTTTCTAATGGAATTCAATTTTACCACTTATGTAGATTACACTGTAGAATTTGTAATTTTCTAAAAAACTACACCTTCTTAGAAATCTTAAGTTCTATATTCTAACCAAAACCTCTTCTTTTGCAATTTATTTAATTAAACAGTCTTCAAACTCACTGAGATTTCTAGTCTATTATCCTCTCTTCCTACTCAGCTCAGAGTACAGACTGCAAAGTTGGTTACTCTCACTATATCTCAAACCTCCTTGCCTGACCACAACTACCATTTCAAACTAAAACTTAAATTCTAGGGATGTTCGGGACTGCTGTTAAGAAACTGTATGATGACACTATTGGCTCTACTACAAATTTAGGATTATCGCCTTAGGAAAGTGACCCTTAAACTGCTTAGCATGTCTTTTTACTAATCCTTTTCTATGATTCTTGGTCTTATTTAAACAGTATTGGTTTTAGAATTTTATTGTTATTTTAAGGCCAATTACCGTCCCTCCAATTCTTAACAAGTTAGCATGCTTTCTATTTGTCAGAAAAAATGGAATAGCTAATATAATTTCCCTCAAATTATTTCCTCTCTAGCTTTAGACTTTCCTATTAGTGCTCACTCTTTCCTCTTCTTCACAGAAAAGCTGCCACGCCTCCAATGTAAAGCCGACTCTACCCCCGTGCACTTTATAATTTCCTTTGCTATTTTAAATATCTTTGTATCTTTCCTACCTTATTAATATCTATTTAATAGGAGAGAGATGTCCATGCCTCTCTCATATGAAAACAGCAAACAAACCACCTGGCTGGCGTAGCTCAGTGGATTGAGCGCGGGCTGCAAACCAAAGTATCGCAGGTTCGATTCCCAGTCAGGGCACATGCCTGGGTTGCAGGCCACGGCCCCCAGAAACCACACATTGATGTTTCTCTCTCTCTTTTTTCCTCCCTTCCCTCTCTAAAATAAATAAATAAGAAATCTTAAAAAAAAAAAAGCAAACAAACCCCTCTCAAAACCAATAAAAAAAGGGCCAAACATGTATCTATCTCACCTCTGTACCAAATTTCGACCCTTCCCTTCCCTTCTAAACTTCTTATAGAACAATTCCACATTCTTAGTCTATACATCTTTAACTTCCACTCAATCCTTGCCTTTTCATAATTTCACTTCGTTCTATCCAAAGGTTACTTCCTAAGCCTCTAAAACTGACTAATTGTTAAATGCAAAGATCTGTTTGCTGCATTCACATTATCTGACCTTTCTGTAGCAGATACTGCTAAGCCCTTCTTCCTTCATAAAAAATTGTCCTCCTTTGGTTTCCAAGATATCCCCATCTCCTGGTTTCCATGACTTGTTGGTCATTCCTGTTTTTCTTCTGATTCAGCCTTTTCATGCTGGCATTCCTTACTACTCTATCCTTAGTTCTATCCATCAAGGCTGATGTATGAGATCAGAATGTCCTGCAGCCCAGTGACTTCCAACTGAAATCTATTTGCTAAACATGTTACATACTCAACTTCTTTGCTCTCCTCTTCATCAAACTGCCTCCTCCATCTGGAAATCCCATCAATGCCTCAAAGCAATGTGCAAAACTAACTTCACTGCTTCCTTATTCTTTACAGAAGCTGCTGTATTCTTCACTAAAAACTTCAGTTACCCTGGAGTCCCCTCTCCCACTGTTTCCACATCTAACATCATTGGTGCAGGTTACTACAAACACGTCCTCCAAATCTAATGCCTGGGTCTTTACAAATGTAGTTCAAATCTTTGTCCTCTCTTGTCTAAACTATTATAACACCCACTAACTTATAATACCCACTAATATCTCCTGTTGACAATACTGCTCCCAATTATCTTTCCAATAATCAGACGTAGTTACATCCTGCTTAAATATATTTTCATTTACTTCCCATAATTTAACAGATTAAAGTTGAAACTTCTTAACCTGGATTTTTACAGCCTAGAAGCAATCTATCAATCAAGCTACTCAATTACATGCAACCTTTATTCTGGGCACATTGAATGTCTCCTGATTCCCATAGCCTGCTACATCTTCATTATTCCTTCTTTCATATCTGCTCTACCTTCTGCCTGAATTCTCCTGCCTGGATTCTCCTTCCTTTCTTTGTCCAAGACCTGGCTTAAATACCACATCGTCTAATAAGCCTCACTCATTCTCCTGGGTACAGTTAGCTACTCACTCCGGCATCACTGCGTTTATGCCTTCATGTTTACTGTCTTGATGGCTCTAGCTCCCTCATACTTGTAACGTCCTGGTTGAAAAACAATACTTCTTGATGACTGAATATTAATTAAACAAAATAAAAATACATCTTTTATTACTTACCTAAATCTATATGTACAAGTTCTGCTGATTGTTCATTTATCAAGATATTCTGTACGTGTCTATCACCAAGTCCAAGTATGTAACCAACTAGAAAAAAAAACAACCCCAAAATCATTGATATCATCTATTTTTAATAAAATATTTTGCCATTATTTTAAACATTATCACTGAATCTATATAATTTTTAAGTAGCTTAGGCTTTTTAACCTAAAGGAAATCATGTATGTAACGGGCCATTTTGAATTTAAGTCCTATCTCACTAGCTATTTTTGTTTACATTGCATTTTACAAATCCTAGATGATCTGCTAAAAAGTTTTCTGTTTACTCATAATAAAGCAAATATTTAGAAATATTAGTACTTTGAAATTGGTGTGGGTAAAGTTGAAACCATTATTTACCAGAGCCGAAGCAGTACACTGCATGCATTCAACTATTTATTGAGTAACCTATGAATAAATTCTTCATTCTTCAGTGAAACTTTCTTTTGCTCGATTATACCTAACACAAATTAATCATTAATTCATTTTATCAGGTATATACCATAAAAAAGTACATTTCTCTTTTTAAGACTGACTATGACATGCCTTAAAATCCTTTTCACCCAAGGAAAGACACAAGGCAGTGGTACAGAAAAGACACCAAGTAGGGCATCAGGATGTCCCAGTGCCTGGTTAGCTCTGTCATTAACTGGGCCTTACTTTCTTGTTTATAAACTAAATTAGTTGAATCAGATTAATGATTCTGAATGTAGAAAATAAGATTTCATAATTACCTACAACTTTTTCAAAACGTACATGCCCTGCACTACTGGGGTATAGTACCTAAGTGATGGAGGAAGTTGTCTTTTAGTGAAGAATCAGCAGATTGAAAGATCTCTGAGGTTCCTGTTAGTTCTCATATTCTAATATTTTGTTAATTGCTCTATCTAGTTATTCTAATCACTTATAAATTTTTTAAAAAGTAGTAAAAATACATGTACACTAAGTATTTAAATATATATCATTATTTTTATTTCAAAAACAAAATTCTATTAAACAGAATCAGCCCTAATCAGTGTGGCTAGGTTGGGTGTCATCCCACAGAGTGAGAAGCTGCCAGCTTGATTCCCCATTCGGGCATGTGCCTAGGGTGTGGTTTAGTTCCTTGATCGGGTACGTGCACCAGAGAACCGTTTCTCTCTCATATTAACGTTTCTCACTTTCTCACTCCCTTCCCTTCCCTCTAAAAATAAATTTTAAAAATCTTTAAAAAAATCAATCATTGTGTAGTAATATTCTAATATTATATAGGTTCTGTGCAAAAGTAATCGAAGTAAATACCTTACATGCAGTTGTCATGGCTTTTATTATTCCTACCCCTAAAAAAAAAATCTCAGAAAATAATATAGTATTATCATGGATTTTATTACTTTACAAAGAAAATTTCAGTAAATAATATATTGAATTCAGGAAGAGATAATAAGCCACATTCTCAGAGAAGAAAAGAATAAGCAGTCTTACTTCCCTACCTTGGGGTAGGAGAATTTTCTCCAGCAAAAGCTAAGAAGAGCTACAATTAGAAGTTAAAAATCAGGATGAACAAGACATTCAATAATCTAATAATCTAATGATAAGGCAGTTTGGTTGATAACCACCTTTAACACCATCATCCCTTGTAACTAAGGATGCAGGAAGTGCTGAATCTGCTAAAATATATAAGATTACCAATAGAAGAAGTAGCCACACTGCGAGTATAGGCCAATCGTTTCTCAAACCAAACAGCTGGATCCAAGAATTTTTCCATGCAGAAGTAACGAAAAACTGGTTGGAAATTCTGACAAATATCCATGAAAGTTTTATATTTCTCTTCGTAAGACTTCTTTTGCACATCCTTTAAATAGATAAATATAAAATATTTTCTCAATATTGTGCTCATCTAATTTAAGTCTACTAAGAGTATCTATATGGAAAATGGTATAATATACAGAGGCGAAAGAGATAGCTCTACTAACAGTCTGGTCAGGGAAGCAATTAATAACAATTCTAATCCCTTTAGGGTTTTCATGTGAATATTAGTGGAAGGAGGCACAATCCTGTAATCTACATGGAAGTCAACCCAAAAATGACAAAGGCAGCTCCAGATGGTCTTAGGTGGCATCGCACTAGCTGTGGGATAGGAAACTGAAAAAGAGGAAGAATGAAAGAATCCCTAATGGATGGCAAAGCATCTCAAATCAGTCTTTTAACATCTTCTCACTCTACAGTGTGACACTTGCCTGAAGCAAAGCTCACGGGCTTCAGTGGGCCCAACTCCCACCTAAGCACTGGCGACTCCCAAACCTCTGCCTTTGGCCCAGTCGTCCTCATTGAGCTCCAGCTTAATGCGCTTCTTCCACTGCCCGCTCCACACCCTCACGTGGATCGATCACTCCCAGATCCAGACCGGTCTACTTTCTCAGCTCTGGCAAAGCTCAGCCACTGTATTTTTTGACACAGTAAATAGTCTCTCCACTCACCTCATCATCCTAACTGGAAAACTGAATGCCATTGATTACTCTTTTTCACCAACCCCACTTCTAATCAGCAACCAAATCCTATCGGTTCTGGTGAGTTAATATTTCTCATATGTACCCCCATCCCCAATACTGTCATGAGTCTTAGTTATGATCCGTTATCTCATGACTCTAGTCAGCTTTTTCAAAAACACAACCCACAGTGCTGTCAGAGTCATCGTTCTAAAATGCAAATCTGATATTAATATTCTCAAGGTTCTCAACTGCTTACAGGATAAAGTGCAAATTTCTTAGCATATCATAAGACAATTCTCCATTTTTTCCAATCTCTTATCTGCTCCTCTTCAAAGACTAAGCCTATGCTGTCTTTAAATGCATGTTCATGCCTCCTTTTTTGTTTGTTGTATCTCCTGCTTGGAAAACAAATTCATTTATGAAACTTGGCTCAAACACCAACTCCTCTATAAAACCTTTCTTAAATCTGATTCTCTCCATTCTCCTGTCCCAGGAAGAACTAACCACTTCTTCCTCCATACCCTATATAATAAAAGGAAAAGTAAATAAATTTTAGAGTTGGAGAAACGAAGTTCAAATCCTTGATCCACCATTTATTAGTTAATTGACCTTGAATAAATGAAATACTCTGAATTTCTTCTCATCTTTCAAGGGGATAAGTACAATGATGATTAGTTATAACATCTCTGAAATTTCACATCTGTGAAATCTCACCTGGCATAGAGAAGGCACTCAATAAATGTTGGTAACTCAGTGAATGTACGACCAAATGGCCAGTGTAATGTGGCAAATGTCTTAGAAGCTCTCTACATTAATATCATGTAAAAATTATTTCATAATGCCACTAAAAATTTTTTAGTGTTTTGTTTGTTAAGAATTAGCATACCCCAAACTGGAAGCAAATCAGCATACACTGACAAATGTTAAATTTTTCATCAGACTAGGGTTGACATTATAGTTTAAAAACCTTCCTTTTTCACTCACTCATCCTTTCATTCTAGTGAATGCTTACTTTCTTAGTCTCATTAACAGCTGCCTGCTGAAATTGAAACTTTTTGCATTCTATAATATTTGATAACTATCAGCTTTAATAAGCTATTAAACAATCTTGAAATAACTCATACTTTTGAGAGTCACTTACCATCATTTTCTTCTGGCATTGATAGGCACTAATATCCTTTGGCCTGTATCTTTTATGAGCACCATGGTCATTGTTAACAAGAAATTCACCAATAGGGACAGTTCCCGTGCACCATTCAAGAACACCACTTCGCTGAGAAAGGGGAACCACCTGAAGTTATGGATTAAATATCTTTTGATTATGGAAGGGCATTAGATAGCATGTGACAATCATTCAACTATCAGAGTCAGTGTGAAGCATTTTTCCAAGGTTGCATTACTATTTTTCTGCCCATAGGAGGGGTATTCCTAAACATAAAATGAGCAATTTCACTGGGAAGATTATAAACTATTACATGTTATAAACAAACATGAAGCATAGAAAATGATATAAACAAATACCCTTTTACCCACTAAATAGCTTTATCAAATCTAAGATTTCTCATATTTGCTGGGAGAAGAATCTCCCTCTGGACTCCTCACTCACCACATGCCCCTCCCCAAGATGGCATGCTAGATGCTTCAGCTAGATGATTGCTTATCATGTTCATGTATTTTTTTGTATACCTAAATCTAATATAACCAATATAGGATTGTATACCAACTATATTTAAATTTAAAAATAAATTTATAAAATATTCTAGGTGAAGGCCTTCTGTCTTTCACGCTTTTCAGCAATGAAATCTGCTTGGAAACCCTAGCTGCTTTCTGAGACATACTCCTATAGCCCATACTTTTTGGAACCCATTGTGACCCAATTCTTCAGTCATCATCTTTGCTACCTAAAAGCCTGGCACATAGAGCATTAAATTTTCCTCTCATTCACATTACAGAATATTTGCCCTCTGAGAACTTCTCAGCAATCATTAAAATATATACCAGATAGAAGACCACCAATAGCTCATCAACTTTGTCCTACAATTAAGCTAGATCAATAGATAGCACAGTAACAAGACTGGCAGGTCTCAAAGGGTGGTCCCTGAACCATGGCTGCATCAGTATCATTTGGTACCTTGATAGAAATGCATATTCTCAGGCTCTGTCCTAGAATTAGAAATTCTGAGAATGAGGCTTAGCAATTTATGTTTCAACAACCTTCCAAGTGATTATGATGCCTGCTAAGTTTAACTTTTTCTTTAATACCAAGCCTTAAGATTTTATTGAGTAATGCTGAGCTTTGAAGGGCTAAATTTAACTTCTGTTTAGCATTCTTTGAGAGCTAGCAAGTGTTTTTTTTTTTAATTGCTAATGGAAAACATCAATCATATTAGTTAACATCCTTAAAAATCCTATGTAACAAATTTCTCATAAATCTTGAAGTCTAAGAGAAAAGGTGCTTTTGAATGTTTCCCTACCTCTACCCCATCCAACTAAAAAATGAGTTGTTTCAAAATTAAGTTCTGATTTCAATTATGATAGCCTGACTCAATCAGAATTTTGGAGGGCATATCTAACCTTTCTCCATTTTCCTACTTGGGGTTTTCAGTTTAACAATATTTTTTACAATTAAAAAAAAGTGATTTGTCAAAAAATACAATAAAGATAAAAAAATAATTATTTTTTCAAAAGGTGCTTTGTGAAAAACTTAAGTACAAAAAACCCCCCAAAAAACAAAAACCAAAAAACAGGTACTACCCACAATCCCACCACACTCAGTAATAACAGCATTTTAGACTTATTGAGGAACTTTTTAAAGCCATAGTTATATAGTGATTTCTTATAAATGTATATATGCATACACATCTGTTTTAAGACTATTCTGTCTTTTTAACCTGTCTATTCTTATGCCACAAACCATACCATCATCACTACTAAAGCCTTATCACTTCCCTAAGTATAACTGGATAAAGTCTATTCTCGTCTATTACTTTTTATCAAAGACAGCTTAGTCATTCTCACCAATATATTTTTCAAGAAAAAGCTTAAAATTTTTTTATTGATTGATTTGAGAGAGAGGAAGGGAGGGAGGTAGGAAGGGTTGAGTTGGGGGAGAGAAAGAAAGAGAAACATCAGTTTGTTGTTCCACTTATTTACGCATTCACTGGCTGATTCTTCTATGTGCTCTGACTGGGGATCTAACCCACAACCTTGGCATACAGGGACAACAGTCTAACCAACTGAGCTCCCTGGCCAGGCTCTCAAGATAAAATTCTAGATCACTTTTCCAAGTAATAAAAAATTTCACTGGGATTTCACTGTCCATGTATTAATTTCATGTGCTGACATTTTTCAGTGTCTTCTCATTTAAGACATGGTAGCATTCTCTTATCTTACTTTTCTTTACTTTCTTGTTGTATTTTTATAATTTTTTCATGTAGTCGATACTTTTTATTACTGTGAGAGGAACTTTTTTCAATTATATATTTAAACTAGTCTTAGTTAATGGTTAAGATACTTCTTGGTTAAGCAGAGTACAAATGTCTCTAAAAGGCTGCTTCTGTACTGCAGTGATTATTCATACATTTCCTTAATTTGTTTATATCTTCACAGAAACATTAACAATGAATAAACAAATAAGCCTCATTACAGAAGTAATAGAATAAAGGGCAAATATGAGATACAGAAACGAAACCTAAAAGGACACACCTATGGAAAACAGACCCTTCAAAATGAGGGTTTAGTGTTATTTAAAATGTAAACATTTAAATAAGCATTCAATGTAGAGGTCAAAAATCATCAACTAATAGAATAATGTGACTTGAGAACTGTCCTCTCAGGCAAACTACTGGAGGAAGCACAAATTGGTACACCCCTCCATTATGGGTAATCTGACAATATCTCCCAGTTATAGGTGTGAGGCAGGAAAGAACAGGAAACAAAGGCTTCAAGCTCTCTACACCTCCCCTTTCTGGCTTGGCTGGAACATCACAGATTTGACTTTCACTGACCACCTGTTCCCCTGCTTCCCTCTGCCCAATTTCCTGTAATTGAGAGGAACAAAAAAAAATTGGTATCTGGAGAGAAGAGACAAAGTTAGCCTGAGTTGGCAGTGACCCTACCAGCTTCAAAAGCCAAGGACAATCCTAGCTGACATTTAATAAAAACTTTCCACCCAGACCCCATAAGCAGGTCTCACTCTCTGAGGTTGCCCATTGTCACTTTTTGAATGCATTCTATAGCTTTAATAAATTTACTGTGCTTTGTCATGCTCTCAAATTCTTTCTTGTTCTATGACAAGAACATGGATTGGGTTGAGGCCTCCCTTGGTCTCCCCAGGTGCTGCCTGGCATCAGGCATACCTCTCATCTGACCCATGAATACAACTTTTAGAAATGTATCCCCAAAACTGACCTGCATGTACACGTGAAAAATTACATTTGATGTCATTCACTGCCAGCATAGCATTGTTTGTCATAGCAAAAGACTACTAGCGACACAAACACCCACTTTATACAATATGAACTTTTATAATAACCAGGTAATAAATACACAAACTACAGCTCTTAAAAAATGAGAAAGACCTCTACAATATACTGTTAAATTAAAAGCAAGATATGTATGCTGCCTTTTCTTTAAGAAATGGGGAAATAATGAAATATATTCATATATTTGTATAACCTGAAAACAAATGAAAATAGTACTTATAAGGATAAGAAAGGGGTAGGGTGGATGAAGCAGATAGCATTAAAGGTGAGAGAAGACTTCTCTTTTCATACCTTTTTCAACTGTTGGATTTTTGACACATGCAAACTTACTATCTGGTCAAAAATTGACAAATTTAAAAGCCTATTTTATGTGTTATATTCTTCTTTAACTCAGTATTTTCTTCTCAATACCACTTTTCTTCTTAAGAGTACTTTTATACCAGAAATAAGCCCAATGGTTAAAGATTAAAAAAAAAAACTTTTGTGGATTACACGAAACATCTAACTGCAATTAACATTAATAAATTCTTTAAAAAAAAGAAACAAACAAAAAAACAGTGAGGCTAAATCAGAGGTTGTCAATTTATGGTCCTTAGGCCAAACCCACACTGTTTTCTATAGCCTGTGAGCTAAGAATGGGGTTTCAGATTAAAAGGGTGCTAAAGAAAATACAGAGAATATGTGACAGAGACCTTTTGTAGCCCATAGAATTTCAAATGATTAATATCTTGCCCTTCAGACAAGGCACTTGCTGACCCCCGGGTCTGAATAATGGCATCATTTTTATGCTCTTGTTGAAGCAGCAGAAGTATAAACTAGTGACCTTGTATGTGCAGATGGTCAATTTCCTCTTCCTGGTCTCAGTGTTTCTCTGCAGCAGTGTGTTACACATCTGGAACACCTGCTGCATGACAGCATCTTGTCTCAGGTCGTCTCGGCCCTTCAGGAAAATCAAAACACGAATAACTAAGCATAGTTCATTTTCTCATTATAAAACCATACCAAAGGTCATCTGAGGACAGGGAAGAGCAATCAGAAATCAATCTGAGCATCAGTGCCTCTCTTAACAGTCTTAAAGATTTAAGACCTAAGGTGATTCCTTCATTCAGAATAAGGTATAACACACAGGGTAGGCAGAGCAATTCAGAAGGAAGTTCCCATTAGCTGCTTTTGTAATTAGACTAACTGGAATTCCTCCACCTGAGGGCAAGCTGCAAAATACCCGGGTGGGACAACACAGTTATTTCCCCACTACTCCTCAGGAAGGCCCAGGGAGCTTCTGAGCAAAGTAAGGGAGAAGTGCTGTCCATTTCTGGTACATTTGATAGCACTCAGGATATTGAAGCAAGGAACTTCAACTTGAACTATTCAAGAAAATAAATAACAACCCTCCAAATATCTTTTCTATACCAAATAAGCTGATTACTAACCTCATCAAGTATGTATATATTAAAAGTATTCTTTAGTTGCAGGAGACAAAACAGACTGCTGTGCTGATGCTGGACAGCGACCACAGCATCCTGGTTGCCAGGGGACGCCTTCTAACATTTAGGCAGCAGCTAGAACTCAGCAGCCAAGGGAGAAAAGAAGGCAGGACCCTCACCACTGCAATCCAACAAAGAATTTACTACAGGAGGCTAAAAGCAAAGGAGGACATGTCTCACTCCTGACCCAGAAGTCTTGAGCCTGGTTCGGTAAGGCTGCCAGGCATTCTGAAAAATACAAGTAAACTATGATAGTGTCTGTGTCTGTGTGTGTGTGTCTGTGTGTGTGTGTGTGTGCGCGTGTGCGCGCGCGCGCGCGGGGCGGGGGGGCTTGAAAATCCATGTGTATCATCCCCATTAGCTGGGAAAAGGAAACCCTTGAGACGGTGTATTCATCCCAGGGCCCAGAAGGGAGAAGGGGAGGGGTCCACAGTGCCCAAAGAAAAAGCCCATAAACAACTATGGGTAACTGCCTGCCTCCTGCCATGTACAAAATGAGCAAAAAGAGTCTGAAGCAAGATAAGGATTCAGGCTAACAGAACCCGCACCCATACCTATGTCTGAGTGGTCATATCTCCCCAGGAAAGTGGGCACCACCTTTACTCGTCAATTAATATGTAACTCCCTCGCCTGCACCACTAACTATGTATAAGTCCTCAGAACAAAGGACTCACTCTCCTCTTGGCTCACAGCTCTCTTGCCACACTGGGGTTCCCTGGACACCCTTTTTGAACCACCTGGCCTCTGGCCACTCTTGCTCTAGCCACCAGTGCTTTTACTCTCCCATTATCACTAATAAACTTTCCTTGAACGCTAATAGGCTCGCTGACATGTAATTCTTTACTGCATCGGTGAGAAGAACCAGGGCTTCTCCAGCAACACTTAAGTGAATTGTTATAATATGATCTTTCAGAGACAACACAAAAACAGGAGAAAAGCATTCTGCTTCTAGAAAATAATCTATTTCTATTCTATAAGTTTTCCTTACCTATAATTTTTTAGAATAAAAATAAAGACACAAAGCAGGAAAAAAATCAGTTTTTCTTTGACTTTTTTCATTAACTTTAAAGAACCACATCATAGAAGGAAAGTCTGACCTTGACAAGCTGTCTCCTTTCCTTGCCATCAGAGCCCACACAATCGATTATTTTTGGTAAGTTTATACCTCCTGCTAAATGAAATTCTGCTTTAAATGACTGTATAGTCACCAGGTTTCCATATACTCCTGTGGGGTCCACCTAATAAAAAATATAAATATGGTAATAGGTCAGATACACTATTTGCGTCTATATAAAAATGAACTGTGATTAATAATTTTAATATTAAACAGGAATAAATGACAGTGTGCTGTTGGTTAAGAACTGGAGCTACAACTTTAACTTTCTGTTAAATGACAGAAAATAACTGACATTGAAAAGGTTTTAAAAAGTGACACAGATATTATTACCTCTCTAAATATCTCTTAATAAAAGTAAGTTATACAAACTTAGAATAGCGACACTGAAAAACTATTAAAAAACCAATGCTCATGTCTGAACACTCACTTGTATATGTTAAGTCATCTGAGAAATAGTAAACTCCTAACAAAAACATAATAAGGTAATTTTAGAAAAGTATTTTTAAGTTGTAACCACTAATATGGCATTTTCAGGAAATATTCAGCTAAATAATATTGATGGAATAATAGCTGGAAAGATACTAGTTAATTCACATAATACAGCTATACCTCAAATCAAATAACGACACGTACTAACCCTAAACTGCAAACTCAAAGAAGAGATTTACAATGTAGTTAAAATACCATTTTCTAAACTATAACCTTTATTATTACATATATTCCTGACCACAAGGTACTTGTAGCAATAAAAGGTCATTATGATATAGTTAAAGTATCATGTACATTATAATTTTATACTGTAATACATACTGCATTGGTTAATACTGTATACATCACAGTCAGTATACAATCTAATGCATATAGAATTTTTAAAACCAATAACACAATTAGGAACTTTCTTATCAAGTTAAAAATTAATCTTGGCATAAGCACATGGACTCTTCCCTTCTTCTGGACAATGAAGACGACAGTCTACAAACCTTCTTCATAAGAAAGATGGAGGCATAAAACTGAAGGCGAAAGAAAGGAAAGCAGGAAAGGTCTTTAAGCAGTTTGAGGCTTGAGCAAAGAGAGTCTAATAGTGAAAAAAACTATAGCTTGAAACAGATGAAATTACCAATATCTAACCAATTTTGACCTACAAAAAAAAAGGCAATTTAAGTTTACTAAAAATATCAAAACAGTCCTGGCTGGTATGGTTCAGTGGATTGAGTGCCAACCTGTGAACCACAGGGTCATTGGTTCGATTACCAGACAGGGCACATGCCTGGGCTGTGGGCCAGGTCTGCAGATGGGGGCATGAGAAAGGCGAGCACACACTGATGTCTCTCTCCCTCTCTTTCTCCCTCCCTTCCCCTCTGTCCAAAAATAAATAAATAAAATCTTAAAAATAAGAAATAAAGATATCAAAACAGTTCACAGTAAATTACCTTAATTTCCACAGTAGGAACAACAACCTCTTCTAAATTCTTAAGTTTAGTAATGGGCTGATCTGCTGGAATTTTTATGCCTTCTGTATTTAAAATAAAGAGGTGTTAGTGACAACCAAAAATCCAGGAACAGCACTGAAGGTAAAGCACCGCTCAGCAGATGCCACGGACCCGACCTGTGGCTGATCCGTGGTCTAGGCCCTGATTTACAAGTGGAGATCCAGGGGCTCGGGACGCAGTGCAGCTCAGGGCTGGAGCACGCAATGGGCAACATGGCTTACAGTGTGTTTGCAGGTTACCTGGCTCTGGTTATTAGACCACATCCCATCTGAGGGGGTAGACTGAGCACCTTAAGATAATTACATGTTTTTTTAAAGAAATTACATAAGATAATTACATAGTATACTACTGCCATATTATTATTAAAACTGACTAAAGGGCACGACAATATTTTTTGTTGGCTAAGAGGAACACAATGAGAAGTCTCATTCTTATTTCAAAGTATTAAGAATTTAAACGTGAAGCTATGATTCTGAACAGAAAAAGGAGTATCATTATTAAAGAAAGTATGGAGAGGGAGATACTTATAAAATAATGCATATAACCAAAAATTACAGCAACTCATAATTATTTGAACAGACACAACAAGAAGAGTGATAGGTTACACGCAAGACACTCCATGGAGGAAATGGAGGCCCTTTGATAGCATTTTTAAAAACCTCTGATCCTAAAGACTCTCAGTTCTATGCAATCCTCTGCAACAGAAGATTACCCAGAGAAATCAAGTAATTCAGTGCAGCCATCTGTTACCAGTCCAACCAAAAAATATGAAATGAGCCCTGGCTGGTATGGTTCAGTAGACTGAGTGCCAGCCTGCAAACCAAGGAGTCGCTGATTCTCTTCCCAGTCAGAGCACGTGCCTGGGTCGTGGGCCAGGTCCCTGGTGGACGGTGTGCAAGAGGCAACCACACATTGATGTTTCTTACCCTCCCTTTTTCCCTCCCTTCTCTTCTGTCTAAAAATAAATAAATACAATCTTTAAAAAAAGATATTAAGTGAAAAAGTGCAGGGTGTTGAAGCTATTAGACAAAAATTATGTTGGATCACCTATAAACTGTAATCATCAAGGTGTTCATATCATAAATACAGAGAACAACATAGCAAAAAGCAAACAATCATTCTTATAAACACATACTTCTCTGAGTCTTCCACTGAGTGGCATCAAAGTTTGCTAACAAAATATAAGCATCACAAAGTGTCTCAACACTTTTGACCATCTGAGGTCTCCTGCTTCTGATAGTATGGATTATTCTGCATGCAGCCTCAATTCGATCCTATTAATAAAGGAAAAAATGCGTAAGAAAATACCTGACACTTCATCTTTTCAGTTATAATAACAAAAGAAAAAAATTATATGCACACATGTAGACAAGGACAGGACTATAATCCCTCAATCCAAAACAAACAATACCCATAGGAATGAAATACATGAAAGGTATGATAATCTCAAGAGTAAATGGCATTGGATCCTTTCAAATTGTATTTCTCATTGTTCACTACCGTGGCAAAAAAAATATATTATTGGTACTTTCTGTGCTTTCAGAAATATTCAGAAATTTTGAACCACTTTTAGGTTGCACCCTAACCACTAAGAATTTACAAACTGAATATAGTCACAATACACATTCTTAGAATCCCTGAGACTTAAGAAAATAGTATTTCAAAAAACACAAATATCACAATTCAAAAAGTTATGTATGTTTAATCCAAATACCTCATCAAGCTGAGAGCTTTGTTTAGGTGCATTTTTAGTTATTCTACCCCTTACTGCTGCTTCTGGTTTGGTCAAAGACTCATCTTTGTTTGCATTTGCCAAGGCCAGTATAATAAACAAAGTGTGATGGGGATGATCCATTGAAATTCTAGAGAGGAGCTGTCAGAAAACGAAGAGTTATTAGTTTTATCCAAACAAACAAAACAGTATGAAATCCACAATACTTTCCATTTTGCTTAACATTGAGATACGTTACCAGACACTGCAGTGGGTGAGACGTATATCTGTGCATGAGACAGAGG